>PRKT01001028.1:115212-148855 GCA_003671525.1 Saccostrea glomerata | reverse complement strand
GGGGGGGGGGGGGGGGGGGGGGCGAATCCCCTGGCGACCGGTCAAACCCGCCGCTTGTTCCTTAGCCATGACCGGGACATGAAAATTTACAATACACTGAAAGATTTATGCTTATTATTAGTCTGGTCCAATTTATAGAAAAAAATACTTCTAACGGCAAATAATTATTATTTGGTCCAGCATAGTTTTTTGACCTATTTGGAGTATGCTGAATCCGAAAAAATATGCTGGCCTTCATGAAAATGGCGTTAAGTTGGCGAAATGGCGATTCAAAATGGCGGACATCCAATTTTTCTAATTTTCCCTTAATATCTTTCAAAAAGGAGAAATAATGTGTGAATATCTCATTTAGTGTAAAACAAGTATAAAAATGATAATAGAATGCTAACATTATTAGTTAACTCAGAAAAATTAGTCGTTTCTACACTTAATTCGAATTTTCTCTTATTTTTTTCGTCAATTGTTCTATATTCTTCTTTGTTCAGGATCTAACATTTGCAAATACAGTAAAACTCGGTTATAACGAAGTCGCTGGGACCTATGAAATCACTTCGCTATATCCGTAATTCGTTATAACCGTATTAGAAATTCATTAAATTTATACAGCTGGGGATTCAAAATGACTTTGCTATATCCGTAAATTCGCTATATCCGTGTTCGTACTAAACAAGTTTTACTGTATCCATATACTGCAGATTTGTATTTTTTTCCTCTGCATGTCACTATTCTACAACTGAATGATGGTCCAGCTGTAAGTTAAAAATCAAAATGGCGGATATTCATCTTTTTTTTAAATTATTTCTTAATGTCGTTTACCAAGGAGAAAGGATTTGTGAATATCTTACTGAGAGTAGTACAACTATGTAAAATGCCAACAGAATACTAATTTGATCACTTTAAATCGGAAAATTTAGTCGTTTAAATTTGAAATATGTTAATTAACTCTAAATGGCGATTCAAAATGACGTCTTATACACTCGAATTTCGTAGAAACTGTTTAATTCTGGTTCGTTTTGCAGAAAATGAACTACAGTTTGTTTTTTTTTTATGTATAGTATATATAGTATCTTGTTTAGTCCATTTAATATGAACAAACAAAAAAAAATACTTGAAAAGATTCATTTTTTTCTGGAAATAGTTAAAACAAACTCGACTTTAGAGTTTTCAAATTTTCCCCTTCGTATTTGAGCGTGTTCCAAAGCCCATGAGCCCCCGTCCACCTAAAATCACTCCTCAATCCTGCCATCAACTCGCACTTCTACCTCAACATCCCTCGGCAAACCATCAAATATAACTGAAGAAATTCTTGTCTGATTTCATCGAACACTTTGTTCTAGCCTTTTAGCACTTAAAAGAACTTAGTATTATCCCCTAACATCTTCTATTCCAGCTTTATTTGCTATAATTGTTTCAGTCTGTCTACTGAACTTTGGTATTTTCAACAATGAAGTAAAATTTTGCCCCGTGTCAAGGATGACAACCCCCTGGGCACGTAAAAGATCGTTTCTCTGTAATTCGAAAAAGAGTAAGCTCACTAGGGGCCGCCAGAGAAAATAAAATCCTTCAAACACCGATTATTTAAACTGATAGTCCGCCGAAATATTGGCGACACGCGTACGGCGTTAAACAATATACAATCAATCAACCAACACTCAAGGAACAACACATTTATGTTCAAGTGTTAAAAGTCTAGTTTGTTTTCCAAAACCTTATGCATAATGAACTAGAGGTACTGTGAGCAATTAACTCACTAAATACCCCCCACTCCAATTTGAATATAGTAACTGTGTCCATGTTTTGCTATGGGAAACCCAAAATATGTGTCGGATCAACAAGTTAAATATGAGGTCACAATGGCAATATGTAATAAAGATTCCGTGAGAGTTTCATCAAACTTTATTCAGTGGTATGAGGGGAGTTGCGGATAAGAGATGGGTAACCCAAAGTGTAACAGACGGACGGACATACCGATTACTCTATACCCTACCGCTTTTCAAGCGGGTATATTAAAAAATCTCTGATAATTTAGACATGTAGCTCTTTATTTTATGACCTCATATAGATTTGTTGTCTTTTAGGGTAGAAAGGTTATTCTATCAGCAAAAAAATTCTCAAACTTTATCATCTGGATTCACATTGTGTGCATATTTTGGTGAGAAAAGTTGTTTAATTAGGCAATTTAAGAGCGCCTGCAGATTCTTCGTGATTCCTATCACTTACAAGCTTTTGTACCAATAGGCCTAAGCTATTCTTGATTTCGATATAGTCAACATTTCTCTTGACAACAAAATTTTCTTGAACACTTCAAGAACTTTACAAGGCAAGGCAAGACAAAACAAGGCAAATTTGTATCAAGAATCGAGGGGGGGGGGGATTGAACAAAAACATTTTCTTCTTTCAGATTTTTTTAAATTTCAACATTTTTAAATTAATATACACTGTTCAATACAATATTATCCGTTTATAGCATGAGATATTTGAGAATGCAGTTGAATTTTTGTTCGAGAATAAAAAATGCAAATTATGGACACAGAATCAGAGCTAGACAATCAAGAAAATTTATGGTTTACGTATATTATACTGATAATTCTTAAAAATATATGTTCATATTTGGATATTATTATATATTCAGATTTATATGATGTAACAATTACTAGCCATCCAATTGGTCGTGGTGAATCATTTTAAAAACCATACTTAGTTATGTTGCACTAGACCTTCCACATACACTTAAACATTTATTTTTTTTTCTACACTGCACTAAAAATAGATCAAGAATTCCCAACAACTTAATGTTCACTCGCCTTAATGCTGGGAATACTGCTCTTGGGGTAGCTTAATTTTCATATCGTCCTCAAAACAGCAATTATTATATGAAATTAACTTTTTTATTTTTCGTAAGTTCTATGGTCGATACAATGACGTTGTCAGCAAATACAATTTATCATTGAGTCAAATTCTGACTGACGTTTTTCATACCAATTGTTAGTCCATTATTTATATACTGAATTGACGACGGTTTTTTCCCGTTATTTCTTCATCATGAAAAGGAGCACACGGCGGGTGTGACCGATCGGCAGGGGATGCTCACTCTTCCATGGCACCTGATCCCACCTCTGATGTTTCGGCGGTCCGTGTTTGCTCTGCTCTTATTTTGTATTGTTTTATGGACTTTGAGATTGAATACTGTTCGTTATCTATATATCCTTCTTCGTGAAGAAGCATGGTGAGACAGGTAATAGGTAAAATGTCTTCGGAATTGTCGTCAAAAATTTATCTTAAAAATAGAAGTATTTAAACAAAAATCCGTGTTATAAGAATCCTAAGTCAACATTCATTGCATATTTGAACATTATTTCATGAATAAAAAAACAAACTGTAATTTATTTTCTGCAAAACGAACCAGAATTAAGCAGTTTGGGTATTTTACGAAACTTGTGCGTATAAGACGTCATTTGAATTGCCATTTTGAGCGAATTAACACATTTCGAATTTAAACGACTAATTTTCCGATTTAAAGTGATCAAATTAGTGTTTTATGGTCATTTTACATAGTTGTACGACATTCAGTAAGATATTCACAAATCCTTTCCCCTATTTAAACGACATTATGAATTAAATAATTAGATTGATTGATTGATTGTTTATTGTTTAACGTCCCTCTTAAGAATGTTTCACTCATATGGAGACGTCACCGATGCCGGTGAAGAGCTTCAAATTTAGACCTATACTCGGCACTCAGGGCCATTGAGCAGTGAGGGTTCTTTATCGTGCCAACGCCTACCGTCACACGGGACCTACGTTTTTAAGGTCATATCCGAAAGACCCGTGACTTTCACTTCTAGTGCCGAGCGCTTGGCGAAGGAACAGTCACTACCTATATTTACGTCTTAGGTATGACGCAGCGCCGAGATCGAGAATCGAACCCGGGCCTCCCGATCACGAAGCGAACGCTCTACCACTAGGCTACCGTGATCGGTTTAAATAATTAGAAGAAAAGATGAGTATCCGCCATTTTGAATAGCCATTTTGACTTTTAACTGACAGCTGCACCATCATTCAGTTGTAGAATAGTGAGATGCAAAGGAAAAAATACAAATCTGCAGTGTATGGATATTTGCAAATGTTAGATCCTGAACAAAGCAGAATAAAGAACAATAGACGAAAAAAATAAGAGAAAATTCGAATTAAGTGTAGAAACGACTAAATTTTCTGAGTTAAGCTAATAATGTTAGCATTATATTATCATTTTTATACTTGTATTACACTTAGTGAGATATTCACACATTATTTCTTCTTTTTGAACGGCATTTAGAGAAAATTAGAAAAATTGGATGTCCGCCAATTTGAATCGCCATTTTGACCTCTTTAACGCCATTTTCATGAAGGCCAGCATATTTTTTTCGGATTCTGCATACTCGAAATAGGTTAAAAAACTATGCTGGACCAAATAATAATTATTTGCCGTTTGAAGTTATTTCTAGACTTCTTTTCAAAAATAAGGACCAGACTATATTTGAAGACTTAAGCCTCAGTAACACGCTTATTTATTGTCAAATGCAAAAAAAAGATTTATTTCATTATTTCATTTTTTTTTCCAACTACATTTGTAATTTCACCGAAGGGAACATGACAATTCAAAATATATCTCCAATCATGAAATGTAATGGAATGTGAATAGCGGGATTTTGAATCAACAAGACTGGGTCGAATTATTTCTACCCTAGAAATTTTGATAATTTAATTAATTTTAAATCTCATTAATTATATTAGATTAAAAAATCAAATGCTTACCACCCCGATTGTCAAATTTTACTAATATATCCTATGGAGATTTGTTGGTAAAGCCCCAAATTGTCACATTTAACCCATGTCTTTTTGTATTTCTGTCCTAAAAATGTCTTTTTCAGGCAAGTAGATTAAATGTACCAAATTGTGAGATTTCAACAAAAAGTTGACCATCTAGGTTGTCTCTGACAAGGATAGAAGTAGGAGAAAGGCCCAAGATTAATTCTTTCTCTCACAGAATAGACAGTTTTCGGTCAGTTTTTCTCCTTGACATAGACTGGGCCTCTTTAATATTGAAATTATGATGAGATTTTATTCGGTATTTAAG
The DNA here is from genome assembly GCA_003671525.1 of Saccostrea glomerata. Lineage (NCBI taxonomy): Eukaryota > Metazoa > Mollusca > Bivalvia > Ostreida > Ostreidae > Saccostrea > Saccostrea glomerata. The sequence goes on along the minus strand of PRKT01001028.1, from coordinate 143,739 downwards.
TAAAAGATGGGTATCCCGTGCGTTACCAACAAAAATATTATCAACTTCGAGGTCAGGTTTACAAATTTTAAAAAATGGAATGGTATTGTCCATGTGAAATATGAGAACCATTTTTTGTCATTCATACGTTATGACTAAGCTTAAAGTTTCTCTTCCTGAAAGGGAAAGAAGTATAAGATTTTATTTCATCGAAAGTTGGGAAGAGGGGGCTAAGTTGGAAGTTATAGCTTATTTACGTACACTACCTACAAAGTAAAGCTTAGCTTGATATCCTCGGACAGTCAAGTCAATTACCGAAATTAAATACTATTCCGACTGATGAAATGCAGAATTTGTTCTCATTGTGGTGTAATTGATTATAAAATCAAACTGTCGGAAAGAAAATGAATAACATTCATTAATCCTATTAAAAATTGCTAAATGAAAAGAAAACACATGTTCATACCATAAGCAGTTGTAGTATTCCCGATCAGTATTCCAAGAAAACAAAACAGCACCTCTCCTCTGTCCATGACGTTAGATGCGGATTAATTTGACAGCAGGAAGTAAATATTCTAAAAAGTTTTAAGTAAATAATTTATTCTTTTTCAATGAGGTCAACTTCATTATAAGGGTCAAGTGCCTTTTTAATATATATATTTAGGAGAATTATATATTAATAATTAAACTTACCTGGTAGAGATTATCTTCCTTTTAATCATAAATGTTTAGGCATTAATGAAATTCAAAAGTGCACAAATTTCCTCCCCTTCATAATAAGTGTTAGGGAAGTTCTCACTGGCCTGTTATATAGATAAAACAGTAAATACCCGGTAAACCATTCCGAAACACAGAAAAATTTCGTACGTTTCTTCGTTAGTATTGTTGAAATCCATGACTCTAGTATGTTCTACTCCACATATGAAAAGCTGTTGCGTACGTATTTGTTACATGAAGACAGACAATAGGAATCAAGTTCAAATTAAAACGTTTGTATTAGTGAAAAAGGCGTCATAAAAGTTAATTGCTAAACTGTCATATTGATGCGTGAAAGAGAGTCATGGAAAATGAGCAATGGCTAACCACACTGCTATTATCAAAAAATACTGCATTTTATTACTTAAAATCATGAAAGCAAAATATCATATAATTCGGATGCAAAGTATAATTTTGCTACCCTTCCTTATTTTTTTTATTTCCCTTTGCATTAAAATGTTGTCGCGATAAGGTACAGTAAATCATTTCCTTCACCCTTCTCCTTCTCTTAATCTCTTTTATCTTTAAAAATGATATCTGTTTCAAATCCTTGAGTAAACATCCGTAGAATTACTTTTGAGTGTTTGTCCTTTGCATGCCTTGCCTTCCTGATAAATTGACAGAGATATCAAATCGTTGTTTTAAAATTCCAAACATTAGTTTACCTTCAAGGTGATTGAAAACTTTAGGTTTAGAAGGTTATAAGATATTTATTACCTAATACTAAAAATATATTTTTTCTTTAAAAAAAGTACATCGTTTTTATCATGACGTGTATCAAAATATACCATTTATGTTTAAAATTAACAATTTGCATGGTATGTACTCTGTTGATACAAGTTTTTGATATAGTATTTTTGGGATTCATGGCAGTCATATTTCATAATGGAATACCTTTCTTCAAAAATTAACAGAAGTTACTAGATTGCAATGTTTTTAACCGGGAGTTTTTTTAGGATGAAGTTTCTGTTAATGTAAAAAGTAAAAGCATTTCTATTTTATTCCCATATGAAACACGGAGATAAAAACATTCTTAAGGCTCTTGGAAAAGTCGTTGACGTTGCCTATTAAAAAATTAGTTGAAAAGGAAAAATAAGCACAGACATGAATTCCGTCACACGACTTTCATGCATTCAGAGATGATTATATTTGATGAGTAAAAATCGGTCGGGCTTCAAAATATGAGCAATATATGTTCTAAACAACATACAAAACTTGTCCATGTTGCTTGTTGGAGAAATGCAGACATAGATTTAAATTACACGAGGATTCCCATCCCAATTTCAATACTCCTCTCCCACCGCGTCAAACACAACGGAAGCCGCACGAAATTTTCATGCATATTTGGCCTCCATAGCGTCAGACTCAGAGACAGATGCGCATGAAATTTGCAGAATAGTAGGTCTCGTTAGCTCCTGACCTATCGACCTGCCTAATTCAAATTCCGATAAAATTAGCAAGAAATTAACTCCGGTAACTTTCAAAGAGTTATCACAGAAAAAAATTAGAAATGGAAATATTTTATCATAAACAGAACGAACATACTATTATATGTTGATGTATACAATTAAACGGGACAACCGTCGACTACATTCATACCATTTATAATCTTCATTTTGAGAGTCCTAGTTATATCATTTGTACTTCACAAAAAGCCTTATTTACATCAATGCGTTGCTTTAAAGGGGCCTGGGCTAAGTTTCAACTGATTTTTTAAAACCAATTTTAATCTTCACAATTCCTACCTAAGGCATCACCTATTGATTACCTTCATTTATTGATTAACAAACAAGATACAGGGCTTAAACTTCTTAATAATATAAACACGGCTCGTGCCTTCTTTTTGTTTACATATAGAAAATATCCTATTTAAAACAAAATGAAGTTCAGCAAATCAATAGTAACTGTCAAATCGTATTAAAAATTTACTTTTTTTGAAACTATCTACTATACATGTACTTATATTTGCAAATATATTTCTTATATGAACCTATTGAAAAAAAAATGTGTTCAATTCTGTGTCTTAATCCAAGCTGGCATTTCAATGTTGATTCAACATTGAATCAACGTTGCACTTCAACGTTGAATCAACGTTTAGTTTTGGTTGCATATGGAAGTTGAGGCAACGTTGAGACATGACGTTGTTTCAACGTCAATTTTCAACATTGAATAAACGTTGAAAATGGGTTGAATTTTTGTGGTTGATTTATGGTTGATTTTTGGTTGCAAATGAAAGTTGATGCTACGTTGAAGCTTTAACATTGTTTCAACGTCAAATATCAACATTGAACAAAAGTTAACATTGGTTGTAATTAGGTTGATATTTATTTGAAATTTTTCGGTTGTACAAACGTTTATATTTGGTTGAAATCACGTTGCATTTATATTACATTTTGCTTTATAAATAAAATGGCTACATTTCAAATTCTAATAAAAGTTTTGTTCAAGTTGCGTAATATTTATATAAGTTATAATCCATTATTACGACTGTGAAAGAATTTATTTAAGTCTGCATTTTAAAGACAAACACAAATTCGGATTCATTCACTGAATCTCAAAAATCACTCTATGACATTTATTTTCATGGTGAAAAGGGGGTCACAGTAATCTTAGAGAAATCATAGAGGTATCATGTAGAAAACAAACTTCATGTATTATACTTCTAGCCCAAGAGTTGATGATTCTTTTTTAGACCTCTACTGATCTTTCAGTTTGGGAGAGAAAATTAATAGTTTTCACTTATTTTCTGTAATTAACCGTAAAAAAGTGTTACCTTGCAAAATGGCGAACTCTGTTAAAACAGCTGATACACGCCTAGTCTGAGCTTCTAAAAATGATAAGAAATTTTGATCTGTTTCAGATAAAATGGCTTAACAATGCATACCCTCTTACTTCACCAATTTCTAGTGATATTGCTACGGACGGAATATCATCAAAATAGAGCTTTTAAAACATGTAGTCTGGGATTAAAATATAACAAAATATACAATTTCAATACAAAAATGGCTCTGGGTTTTCCTAAAAATGTTGAAAAAACATAACAACGTTCAACACTGCTTGACTATTTAACCTAATTACCTATCCTATGTTTTCATCCTGAGTCGAGAGAGAGCAAGCGTTTAAGTTATACTGAAATTGGCCTAACCGTTATTTTCTTTTGTTGGCTGTTGTAAATATAGTCCTAAGATCAGTCCTATAAGAACAAATCTGTAATGTTATTGCACCGCTTTAAATATTTTTTGTTGTACAAATATTCAGATATGAACTAAGACACAGATATTAAAACTATCGAAGTCATAAATTAGAATACATTTGTATAACATTTGTATAGCACAGATGGACATTGTGAGTTATAGTCAAGAACGTTACAGGGGGAGTAACTTATAGAGCGTTTTAAACTTTCAAATGTTAATAAGAAAAGGAGTACGATACAATACCTTGAAGTCGATATCTCCTTATAATTGAGTTTATAGTAAGCACAGGTTCATTTGTTTTAAAATGTGACATATTTTTCATGCATAAACTCGAAATCATCAAATGGTTTAAATAATTGAAAGTTTTTAATAAAAAAATTTCTTAAAATGATTAACAGATTTTTTCCAAAAAAAGATTTGATGAGCGTCGATGATTAGATTAAAATTGATTATTTTTTTAATGTATGAGTTTTATAATTTAGGTACATATTTCTCTATTCTCTTTTTTTCATTTTTCTTTAGTATGGATTCTGATTAATGCAGATTTGATGTTTTAATCCTTATTTAACCTTTCTTCCTTGTATTTGGTATCTATGTAAATGATCTTATGACAGATCCTTGAACAAGCTTCCGTTAAAATATTTACATTCTTGACATTTCCTCTGTATGGCTGTGTTCCTAGTAGATAAGTATAAATGTTAATTTATCATTTGAAACATCTGCAAGTTCATATTTTTTCTTCATCCAGTACAAGGTACAGACATTTTAAACGTAAATACGGTAGTAAATGCAAATAAAAAAAGAAAAGATGAAATAACGTTCATTGTATTATAATGCCTTTTTAACACACAATATTGTATATTCTGTCATCTCTGTTTGAGTGAAAATATTATCTAACGGGACGTACAGGAACACACAAACAATTAATCATTTTAGGAGCCACTTAACCAAAAAATTGAAACTTTTATATATTTTTTTACATGATATATATACTTTTACATATAAAATCTGTAAGATTTTGTCAGAAGTTGGCAATGAGAAGAATATACGGGATTTGCCCTTACATTAATATTGGTTGATTTTCTGAATTAACTCATATACAGGAAAACCGGTTTAAGAAAAAAAATCACGGTGACAATTTTTTTTAATCCCTTTTTATTATAACATTTGAGGACTGCTTTCTAAGTATGAATCATAAATACATAGTTACGCACTCTTGTGTATTTCTTTAAAGAGAAATTCGATTTTTGTTTTACTTTTAAAGACTTTTGGTTTTCTTTCAATATTTTTTTTTATTTGCTATTTAGATATCTTCAATGTCATGTACTTAAGGGGTGTTTTGATTTGTTTATAGACTATTTCATAAATATTCAAAGAATCGACGATGAAAACAGCATGTAAGTTTATTGACTCTTTCAAATTCTAAGTTTGAAAGCAGAGAAAAAAGGAGAAAAGAACAAAAATCCTTAACTAGATTTCAGAGTGTATGCTAGTTTTATCTAAATATATCATCGAAAAAACGTATTCTTTCCTTATTGTAACTTTTACTCCTTGAATTCTTGTAGTGTTAGATTTTGATCTCGAACAGCAATGTAATACAAACTATAAAAAGGACTTTTTTCTTTTGTATATATACAAACTTGTCCTATTTTTTTTTTACACAGAAAGACGCAGGTTACTGTAATGCACTTTACATGTATAGCAAGAGATTTGTTTTTAAACTTTATAATTATTATATTTTCGTTACACGGCTCCAAATCTTTGAGCAGAAATTTACAAGACAGATCCAAAAGGTTAACCTCTTATTTTTAAAAGAAAAATTAAAAAAAGAAAATGGAAACATTTATTTTCAAACTAAAAGTACAGTGTTGAACATTCAATAGAACAAAATGCTAACAATATAATTGTGAAGAAGATAAAAAAGGGAAAAAATAGAAATAGCATCTTATGTAAATTTAGATTTAAAAAAACAAGTAATCAGTTTGTGAATCCTTTATGCTAATTCACAAATGAACGGATGGATGAACGAATGACTCAATGATATACACAATATTTAGGGAAAAAAGTATTATATAAAAAGCTACGGTTTTTCTGCAAAGATGATAAACTATTGATTAGTTATCCCATAATTGATGGAGCAGTACCAATATTATCATTATTTTCTCCATAAACTACCTCTTTATGTCGTTACAATCATTGTATTGTTATGAAGGTAAAAAACTGGATCGACACAGGTAGTGTTTATCTGAATCTCACGCTTCTATATGCACTATACTCTCTTCGGAATCGACTGTACAAGAATACCTCATATACAGGATATTGCATTCAATTCCCGATAATAAACAATATGAATTACACAGCTCAACACTAATGTAAGCTGTCATAATGAGAAGGTTGACTCATTTGACCCAGTTCCTGGTAGTCTTTGTTGTATTTTGATTGATCTTTGATCTGTATCCTTGGTCCAAGTCCCTTATACCCACCATCATCAGGTACCTCTGCCCTGGGTCCCAGTTCTTGATATTCACCATTTTCAGATTTCCCTGTCCTGTGTCCCAGTTCTTGATATCCGCCATTATCAGATACCTCTGTCCTGGGTCCCAGTTCTTGGTACGGTCCACTCTCGCTAATTTTGTCATAGATATCCATATAAGGTCTTGTACTTTCTGAAGACAACTGTTCAGCTCTCTTCTCTTTATCATTTCGTTCTTTGTCTGACCCTCTTGTATTTTTTCTAAATTAAAAAAAAGTTGATAAAATTATATTAATAATAAATGAATTGGATACTTATCTAATGTAAAATTTACACCGATGACGTCTTTCATTTCAAAATTAGTCACCGATAATGTCATGTCCATAAAAACATATTTTCACATTGAAAGGCTCCCGATATATATTTTTAGTACATTTTCAGTGCCAAAAAACTTTTTTATTACATGTTCTTCATTTTTCACTAAATATGTTAGAATTTTTTTGTAAACAGAAGCTAGCAGAAGATATAAAAAATATCAAATAAAGGAATATTTTTTGTATGGATCACATTTACCTTCTGAAAACCAATACTAATGTGACAACCGCTAGGGTTACACCAAAAACTCCCACAGCTCCTCCAATGATAGGAACAGTGATGATTCCTTGTGGATCTGCAGCGGACACCTACATGACGAATGAAATGAGTACCCAATAAGGTGTGATTGATCTAAACTGTTAAGTTATTTTACCGATAAATAAAAAAGCATTTTCTTGAAATCCAAAGATAATTGTTAATTGATTGATAAATACATATAAATGCAATGCTATTTTTATAAAAACATTACACACCCCTCTCAAGTAAATTTTGATAATAATAAGGGTTTTCATTTTCTTTAATTTCGGCAACGGGGCTAGCCTAGGGGATAAAGCCCTCAACTCTAAAGGTCGTTGATCGAATAGAGTATGAAGACTTTTTTTTTTTCATTTTTTAAACATTTTTTTCTTTCTCATTATATTAGCTGGATTAACATTTATAGTTTGCAGAAAGAAATACTTCTTTTAAAACTCTATTTCAGAGAAAAGACACTTTATTTTGTTTGTTGAAATACATGTCTATTATTCTTATGACCAAACAAATATATTCAAAAGAAAAATCAGTATGTATTTTTATCCATAAGTACGAGGGGGTATCAAAAAGTTCGCAGACCTCCGCCATAAAATGAAAACAGCTAAAGGTACTTCAATGAATTTTGATATATTTAGTTAGCTATATAGCATCATCTTTTCAATCTATAGAAAAAACAACAAATCATAATTTATTTTTTAACAAATTAGTAATGTTATGTAAGCAATAATATGTCCAGGCGAAAAAGATATATATATATATATATATATATATATATATATATAGAAAGCACAAAGAAATTCACTTTTACATGGATACCCACTTCCGCCCCAGCCCGGGGTTGAACTCTCGACCTTCGGAATCTGTCTCCTAGCAGTGCAGGAACAGCGCGCTAGACCGCTCGGCTATCTAGGCAAGTCAAAAAAACTTGCTTTCGATGCCGATGGAATTCTCGCGGCGCTGCCCTACACTACACGGTCATTGAGAATAGAAGTGAGATACAGTTATTTGGACATTAGTTTTAACAGAGGATTATTACCAATACATGTTGTTATGAAATGAATTATTATCTATAAAGCACATTTTACAACAACTCTTAAACTAACATAACTGCCCTAAGTGAAGAAATATTAATATAGAAAGCACAAAGAAATTCACTTTTACATGGATACCCACTTCCGCCCCAGCCCGGGGTTGAACTCTCGACCTTCGGAATCTGTCTCCTAGCATATATATATATATATATATATATATATATATATATATATATATATATATATATATATATATATATATATATATATATATATATATATATATATATATATATATATATATATATATATATATATATATATATATATATATATATATATATATATATATATATATATATATATATATATATATAAAAATATTGACATCCAAAAACTCCCTTTAATTCAGGTATATTTTTGGAACACTTTTGCTCCATAAAATGTGGATTTTTTACTTCATCCTGGAAGTTCCATGAAATTTTATCGTAAATTTTACATAGAGTATCCTAACAAATATTGCTTGAAAATCTCATCAAAGGGGGGGGGGGTGTCCTTATCAAACATACTTTAAAATGTTACCCCTCAAAAATGGTATAGACCTAGAAGAAATGTTTAAACTGCTTATGTAGAAATATTATGCATCCTGAGTACTTGTTTTCTAATGCTAAATTAGATTCAGAGAGAAAAGGAATGCACAGATAAGGTCGATTTGTAGTCAAGGTGTGAAAAACCAATTAAGTCAAAAAATGACGTTGAACATGTGTTGTAGATATTGAACTCCAAAAAGCAAAATATGCTGAACAATCAAATGAGGATCTCTCTCATTGTATGAATCCATTTGCAATATTATATGAATTGAACGTCGCTGTTCATGATATTGTAAAGTAATATAATCAAGACGGATTGAATTCCTTACTCAGCTCCAGGAAATCTCATCAAAATAAGTGTATGAGGTATACGAAGCAGACATTGAAAAACCATGACGTTGTCGGATGTCATAGAACTACTCGGAGACGGCGACAGGTGATGATATAATGTCGTTTTTATTTTATAATAATTTGGGAAGTAATGAACGTATCAAGCTAAGATTTTCAATATTTCTTTATTCATGTTGTTTTATGTTCCTTATAAAATTTGTACGCTCAAACTACATGAAGCTAATTTTATAGTCTCAGTCCTCGAACTTTTTAATGACCCCTCGTATATAGTCCTAATATACCATTTAATTTAAATGGTTTTGAGTGAAAAAATAAACTTGAACTAGATAACGGTAGTAATTAAAAAAGATGGGTACTAGTATGCATTTAAATCTGAACCTTAATCAGTTTCACTTACTTGTGGACATGCTCCTGTCATGGCGTTACATGTCTTATTAAAACAAGTTGTGCTGCACGTTTCATTACATCCGTAACCATGGAATCCCCAGGCGCATTCTAAATTTGGAAAAGCGTAGTACAGTTTTTAATTTATTACTTTCTTTTTGATGAAAAATGTCAGACAATTGCAAACAATGGTATTTAGTATTTCGGACATTCAAAATAGTTATAATATAATATAATTAAAAATTGGTTTATAAAGAATAAATGATGATCTGGTTAGTTTTTAAAACAATATGTTCATTTTTGTTCCACAAGTTATTATTGTTACGTCTTGTATTACACAGTCCTTTTAATTTTAAGTATTATATAGTAATGGTTGTTTTAACAACTAAAATCATATACACATATATTTTTAGAAATAAATTTTTAAAAAAAACTTTTTTATGTTGTTCTGAGTCCTTATTCCTATTATAGTCTGTATAAATCTTGAAAATGAATTATAGGTTATATATTTGTCATCTCCCTCGGGAGATGACACGTTAAGATTGTATGCCGGAAGTGAAGTCCTAGTGTAAGCCTCCATTAATCTTTCGGGAGTCCTCGATGTTTAGTCAGCCCTCGGGCTGACTAGTTATGATACGAAGAACTTCAAATGCGCTTGCGCGTTTTCGAATTCTGGGAGTAGTTCTGCAGCAAATCACTCTAGCTTATTTCATTTCAGTAAAATCAGAATAAATTAAACAAAGAAAAAAATCCCTATTTAACACCACGGTAATCTGTAAATTTAAATCCAACCTAAATAAGATAGTCATTTATGCTTATTTATTTTTAGAAGCTTTGTACAATCAGTTTCAAACAGTTTTCTATTTTCAGTCCCACAATTTTTTATAGTCATGGATTCACCTAATAGTTCCGAAGATGTGGCAAGTTCTGAGTTCAAGGATCACACAGAAGTCAAACTTAAGTCTACTTCTCTCTACCCTGGTTGTGTCTCTCATGCAAAAGAACGATGTGAGATGTTCTGTAGATATTGTGACACTCCTATCTGTCATACTTGCCTTGCAACCTGGTTCGCAGTAATTAAACTGGTTCCCATCTGATCGTGAAATGCGTTCTACTGATGCAGTTATTAAAGCATACAGTTGTATGAACTTATGTTTGACGCGTTAATTGAAGGTCTTTAGTAAAGTATGTTGAAGGTATTTTATTTATGTATTTAAATCTACGACATCAACATTGTTTAATAGAGATTTTGAGGTTAATCAGTTTTTATTAGTTTTACTTGCGTTTTCATTACATCATTTCGATCCCGAGGCTATTTAGCGAACTGACTTGTTAAATCATACAACGGATACTTCGAGAAGAGACACAACTGGCTAGCTTGCTGGTTTGTAATGTTCCCCGCTAGAAGTGGAGGATATTATTTTATTTCGGTCTGCTCGTCCTTCCGTGCCCCTGTCTGTAGTTCTGTCTATAACACTTTCAATTCCGTGAAATATTACGAGAAGCCCTTGAGCTTTTGTAGTGAAATTTTACACAACTCACAATGGAAAACCCCTCTTGATTTTGAGGTAAAAATGTCAATGGTAAAGGTAATGAAATCAAACTTATGTCTGTTTGAACATCTTTGTGTCCGTGCAATATCTCGATTAAGCCCTTGAGTTTAGAAATGAATTTTATACCACAACAACCTATGCTGAAAGGAAGACACCTACAAATTTATTTTGACTTTCAAAGTTTAAGGTAATAAATTCACATCTCTGTGTGAGTATGTGTAAAACTTTCATTTCCAGTCATTATCAAAAGAAACATATTATATTTTGCGTTTTATACAATCAAATTTTATGCCATAACTCGATCCACCATATTGCCCCGTGCCCCCCCCTTTTTTTTTTAGATCTGCGCATGCTTTTTTCCTAAATGGGAGACGCAGATTCTCTGAATTAGCTTGTTTAGTATATGAGACCATTTATGTTGTGGCAATCAGATTTAGGGATTTATAGTATTCTTACGTTATAGAGGTTTGATAAATAAATTTGTTTACCATGTAGTCATTGTGTTGTTTATTTTGTTTCAATTCTTCTTTTTTTAAGTTTCAAAGTTAAATTCAGCTAGTTAGGTCAAATTAAAGTAGGATAGTTAACAAACTTGAATATAAAAAAAACCTATGTCTTAAATTATGTAAAGATTAGGCTAAACAAAGCTTACATGTTACCTGTTTGAATGAATTTTTTCTAATCTAAAAGTACTAGAAAATACGTACTGGTTACATGTATTTAAGTGATCCTTTATTGGTATTCTCAATGAAGGGTTCGGTATAACTGTTACTTTATTGTAGGGGCAAGGTTGTCTTTGTTGTCTAAACACAGTAGCACTGATTGATTCAACCTGCAACATGACAAACTCTAACAGGTGATAGTGAAGCTTACGAGGTTCCGTTTAATTGGTGGCCGCGGGATTGTTAAAACTGCCATGTCCCCCACTCCCATAAATTTAGCTCCTTTAGATCCGATGAGATTGGTTAATGATTTCATGGAATTATGTTTTGTGAAATTGAAATTTTTATTACATTATATCTGTGTTAATTAAGAGACAAAACAGGCAATACCGGTATAATGCATTTTTTTCAGTACCGTAGTACATGTATTCTTCAAAACATTATTACAGAGAAGAAAAATCCACTGGCTGACTCTCTAAGCTTTTTTTTAAAGCTAAACCTACTTGTTTACAGAGTTCCAAGTAGCCTGTAAACTGGTTTTCTTTAAGAAGAACTAGCTTAGGAGTGTGTAATCTACTTTCGGTTTAGGCCTATTTGAAAGCCAAGGAATATTTAGAAAAGAAGTACGATGCTTATAAATATTTATAGTTTCGGTGTGTCGTATATATATTGATCCTCAATGCTATGCCTTATTAAATTGGTAAGCCTCACAAGGAGAATTGACAATGACGTGATTTCTATATATATAGATTTGTTGACGCGAAGGGAAAACTGGTTCTTGCACAATAGAACAAGCTTACAATTAGATTCTGCAAAAAATGAACGAAGAGTGGTCAACTCTAATTTTATGTTAATTTTTTTAGTCTGTAACTGGATTTATTAAATTAATTCGTCTGAAACTTTAATGATTAGCTGCTTTTGAATGAATAATCCGTATTGTGTTAAGAAAATATAGTTCAAGGAAAGTATTTGAATTTAATTAAATTGTAAACACCCAGAGGCACAAATACCGCTAGAATGAAATTTCACCAAAAATCGCCTTGGGTGCTCTCGCAGACGTCCATGCTTTCCATATATATACTGCGGCCAAAAGAAACTGCGTACTTTACTGTGGAGTTTGCTGAAAGGGTCATTGGGGAACTTCAGGTGTAATAATCCATATATTCATTGCATTAAAATATTTCCCTTTCTGTTTTATTTCTTTGACATTATTGATACCAAAGAGATGACATTTCAGGCTTTCTGGAAAGCCAAACTTGTAATCAGCCACCCCTGGTACATGTATAGATTTAGTATTCACTAATAATGCAAGTATTGTAGAGAATGTGTATGTAGCATCTCCATTCTGTAGTACTCACTCACCAGTCAGTTTTGATATAAAATATAAAACTTTCAAACAATATGCTTATAAACGCACCATAAGAAATTATGAAAATGTTAATTTTAAAAATATAGAAAATGATCTAAACAAGGTCAACTGGGATTCCACGGTCTTTAATTCTTCAAACATAAATGAAATATATGATAATTTCTTACACACATATGATGCTATTTTGGATAAACATATACCTAAAAAGGTAATTACAATTAGGCCACGAGATAAACCATTCATGAATAATAGTATACGTTTAAGAATAAGGCAACGGAATCGTGTACACAAAAAAGCAAAACGTAAAGATTGTCCAAACTTATGGTGTCGTTTCAGAGAGCTACGTAATGAGGTAATTTCTATGGTTAGAAATGCTAAAGAAAAGTATAAGCAAAAACTCACTTCTCAAATACTAAATAAAGATATACCACCAGGTAAATGGTGGCGAATTACAAAATCAATTGCTAAACTTTCAAACAAACATAAACCTATGCCTCCTTTAAAATCAAATGGTCAGATTTTACTTCATCCATTAGAAAAGGCAGAAGCACTAAATAACTTTTACTCAGATGTTTCTAGTGTTGATGAAAGTAAAACCTTACCTGAGCATGGTCCTGGTCCTCCCTTAGTAACAATTGAAAACATAATTGTCACTGAACAAGATGTTGCTGATCAATTAAATAATTTAAATGTAAACAAACCTCCTGGCCCAGATGGTATAACACCAAATATTCTTAAACAACTATCCTCCTCCATTTGTAAACCACTAGTAAAACTTTTTAATAAGTCATTTGAACTAAAACGATTACCAAATGTGTGGAAGCAAGCTAACATTACCCCAGTATTTAAGGGTAAAGGTAGTCCTGACTTAGTAAATAACTACAGGCCAATTTCACTAACTAGTGCTGTTTGTAAAATTATGGAAAAAATTATTTTTAAATATTTGTACAATTTTATATTAGAAAACAATATTTTAACAAAATACCAGTCAGGATTCCAACCAAATGACTCAACTGTCAACCAACTAGTAGAAATTTACAATACAATTATATCTAATTTAGACAAAGGCAAAGATGTTAGATTCATTTTCTGTGATATTTCAAAGGCTTTTGATAGAGTTTGGCATAAAGGTCTACTTTTCAAATTAGAATCTTATGGTATCCAAGGTACATTATTGAAATGGATTGAAAATTACTTAGATGACAGAGTTCAAAGAGTAGCTTTAGATGGGTTCTTTTCAAATTTTAAACCTATATCGGCGGGTGTTCCTCAAGGGTCTGTTCTAGGTCCTTTTCTTTTCCTCCTATATATTAATGATATAACTGATAATTTAGTTAATAATACAAGGCTATTTGCAGATGATACATCACTATTTATAGTGGTAGATAATGATGTTAATGCAGCAGCAATATCACTTACATCTGACTTAGATAAAATTAGTAAATGGGCTTCAACATGGGCTGTAGATTTTAATCCAACCAAAACCTGTAATGTTAATTTTACAAGAAGTTCAAATAACCATCCGCCAATCCATTTTGGCTGTAATGGTAGTACTATTAGTGAATCTAGAACACACTGTCATCTTGGACTTCTTTTCCAAAGCGATGCCAAATGGTCATCTCATCTAAATAATTTATATGAAAAAGCTTGTTCTCGGCTAAATCTTTTAAGAATGTTGAAACATCTACTAGATAGAAGTGCATTGGTAAAAGTCTATTTTGCTTTTATTCGACCCATTCTAGAATATGGTGGCATTGTTTGGGATAACTGCTCACAAGAACTTTCAAATCTTTTAGAAAATATTCAAGTGGAAGCTGCCCGAATAATAACAGGACTTAGGAAAAACTCATCTAGAAAGGCTCTGTATTTAGAATTAGGTTGGGAACCATTAAATAAGAGAAGGGAAAGACAAAAACTCTTGTTGTTCTATAAAACTGTTTATGGTATAGCCCCTCTCTATTTACAAGAAATGGTCCTTCCTTTTGTACCACCAAATCATGGTTACAATCTTAGAAGTAGTAATAATTTTAATTTTGTCATACCTCAAGCAAAGACAGTCTCATATTTTAACAGTTTTCTGCCTTCTACTATTCAATTATGGAACAATTTACCACTAGAAATAAAATGTATTGAATCTTTTTCAAGTTTTAAGAATGTCCTTAAGAAACCTACTGTAGATAAAATAAAGGATGTCAAGATTTTTAATTATGGCAGTCGCAAGGAAAACATTCTACATTGTCAACTAAGAAATGAATCTAGTAATTTAAATGCTCATCTATATCATCAGTTTCTAAGTGAAATAGCATCTTGTACTAAGTGCGAATATCCGAATGAGAATAACTATCATTTTTTCTTAGAATGCCCTGCATATAATAATCAGAGAAGGATACTTTTTGAAAGTCTTCAGAATGTAATAGAATTAGAAAGCATGTCTCCTGGTCAAATTTTGAATACTTTGTTATTTGGGGATAGGCAATTACCATATAAAATTAACTGTTCAATTTTTGAAGCAGTCCAACTGTACATCAAGTCTTCAAAAAGATTTTGTAGTATTTCTTGATTAAGTAAAACATAAGTCCTGATATTTCTTATAATAACATTTAATTTACGTCTCAGCATTTCCATGTTCCATGTATATGTTGTACTTTCCTTTGGATAATTGTCTTTGCACTTTTGTATTTTATTTTTTGTTTGTTTTTTTTTTTATTTTATTTTTCATCACTCAATGTTGTTACTTGATTATAATTTATTTGTCTTTTGTAAATGTTAATCTTTCTTCAGTTTTCTATTTTTCATGCATATTTATCCTTTGCACTTTATTATTTATTTATTTATTCTGTTTGTTGTTTGTTTGCATTTTTTTTTACTTCCTTATCATTATATCTCATAGCGAGTATACAAACTTATTAATAATTCTTCTGTATAACTTAATCTACTTTTTTCATTCTGCTTTCCCATATATAGTTAAGAAAAGAAAATGAAGTAACTGAATAAGTATTATTCCATCATTGTAAATTATTGTCAATATTCTTTACATTTGTAACCTTGACCTTGGAGAGGACTTATATAGGCCATGCCTGATGTCCAATCCAATTATGTAATTTAACATAATAAAATATTGATGAAAAAAAAAAAAAAACTTGTATTATTTTAACTTATTCAGAATTGATTTTGTTACCATGTGTACAGTTGATCCCTTGATAACCTCTATCGCAGCCATTCAAGCATGACCCGTTTATGTGATGACATTCGCAAGTGAGTTAAGGCTAAATATGGATATTTTTATGCAAATAAGCTTATGAAAATTCACAATTTGTATATTTTATGTAGAGAAGGTTCAAATTGATTTTCTGATACATACTCAGTACCAACAGTTTATTAATGCAAGTGCACATTATGACGTCATATTATGACGTCATTGTTCTCTCTCATTCAAGGTATTAAATAATATCAACAAAATCACGTCAGCGCAAGGGCCTATCATATCTAATTTAAAATAAACAATGTATAATATTAAGGAGAATATTCTTAAAATTAATAAATTTGCTGCACAAATCCTATGCACTTTCTCGATTGTTAAAAATTTTAGGAAACTTACCCTGGACAGTGAATTTTTATCCTGTTAAAACTTAAAACTGCACGAATAGTAAGTAATCAGTTGCACTGACGACATTTGTGCAGCAATATCTGAAATCCTTTGAATATCCTGCGTTTTTTGATACCTTGTTTCTGTAAAACAAAGTAAGGTATGCCCTTGCGCCGAAGCGATTTTGTTGATGTTTCTTATAAACTTGTGTAGTACAGGTCGATGACGTCATAATATGACGTCATAATGTGTACTGGCTATCGCATGTCGTGGGTACCAAGAATGTATTAGAAAATAAGTCTTAGCATTTTCTGTGCGGATGGTAGAGCAATTATGGAATTTAATTAGATATTTTGGATAAAAATTTCCATATATAGCCTTAACTCACATGCGTTGTTCTTTATCAAAACAAACTCCACATGACTGAGCACAGTTTAGTCCATATTTACCACCGTCACATTCTATAGAAGAAAATATCCTATATTTCATATATATTTTTAAGCAAATCATAAATGACTTAGCAAAATGTCAGTTTAATCTTTCACATTGCAAACATTTTAATTTAACAGCAAGCATGACTTGCTTTTTTTTACAAAACAATATATTACTGTTTTCAAGAGGTCTTGCTTGTATATGATCATTATTCCTTAAATTTACATTTCTTCTACTATATCAAGCATTGATCATGTTTTCTGACATTTAATCCTGTGTGATTCAACTAAAATAATTCATTATTAATTAATTATTTTTCATGCCTATCCAATATTAATGCATGTCAATATAAAAATATTAAAATGATATTTTACTTCTGATACATCTCAAGTGTTTCCATCCCGACTGACATCCGCCTTGACATTGTCCTGTAACTCTGTCACATCTACCAGGGACTCCACAGTTGATGTTACAAGTATCCTGGCAGTTGTAGCCATAACGCCCATCAATACACCCTAAGATGCAAATGAAAATAGATTACAAAAAAATCAGTTTGGTTCTAATGACCTGTGGGTGTGATGCTTTATATATGATATTTTTCTTCTCATCTTTATGTTTTTGATAGGTTTTCCAATAGATTTATAAGAGAATTTGATTACTCTTCAGAAATAAATGTATGACGACATTAAAAGAAAAATCCATAAAATCCATACAACCTTCAGAACATGTTTTTCCCTGAAATCCTCTGTCACATCCACTTAAACATGTTCCATTGATGTGATGACATTGTTCAATACTAAGACACGAACCGCAGGACATATTGCAACCTGCACCGTAACGCCAACCATCACATTCTGCAACATTATATCTCCATATAACGTTTAAATGAATGTTGAAAATGATCAAAATAAGATAAGATATATTTTAAAAAGAATTTGGAATCCAGTAGAGAGAAGATATATTGTTGTTTGTTGTAGCACATTGAAATTCAGCTAAATTTTTAATTATCTTTTTTTGCTAAACTCTATATCAATTATTATATAATTTTAATTATATATTGAATATAAATGAAACACGGCTATGTAATAAATAGAGTTTTTCTATTATAGATAAGGGTAGCATCAATTTGATACATGCACTATTCAATAAATTTTGTTGGTCAAACTAATGGGCAATAATTATGCTCTTCATATCAATTATAACAAGATTGTTAAAAAACAGATTGAAATTAAATATTACCATTCTCACAGAAGTCTCCCTTCCATCCAGGGTAGCACCCAGACTCACAGACACCAGTAAATCTGTTACAGCCTCCTCTACAGTTTGGGTTACAGATCTCAATACAATTCTTTCCGTGTCTGCCATAAGGACACGCTGTTAATTTTTTTTATAAGAAATCCTTTTAAAAAATATTGCTTTTTAATGCATACATGAAACTATCCAGTGGGCTATTCCTCAAAAGACATATTTATCTAAAGTCGTCTTTTATTTGAATTAATTTGCACGAAATATCAATAAATTTCTGTACATAATTTCCCTTTCTGAATTAGTGCATGGTGTTGAGTACTTAATTATGTCTTGAATTTATTGAATTGAGGAAACAAACAGCTGTGATATTCCAAGACAACAAAACAGTTCGTACAATTCAAACACGGGACTTAAAAATATCTCAGAGAGAATCACCTGTCACTGAATTTTATGCAACTTCTGCCGTGTGTTCCTTTTCAAGATATTGTAAACAAAATATTTCGTAGGAAAATCAAGGTGTGAAAAACAGCCTAATTTTAAGTTTGAGGAACCTCAGACAGCATTGTGAATTTGATTATTTGGGGCTCCTTTCTCAAAAAGGCCTAAGACCAGCCGTAAGCTTAGTCCGGACTAAATCAGTGACTAAAACCGAAAGTTGACTAAGTTGCGTTTCACAAAAAGGCAGAGACTTAGTCGAGACTAAATTTTGGTTTAAATCAAGGCATGCGCATGGGTAGGCATAAGTTCTTAGTCTGTACACAACTTTAGAAAAGGGCAAGTGTTTTAGTCATAAAGAGTTAAAAAAATAATTATTTCAAACTTATGCGATATAATACCTTTTCATATACATGCAAATAATTATATGATATGTGAGAAATCATGAAAATTATTAAACAACATAAAATATTATGTACACAAGCAGAGATGCCGACTTTTTCCGCAAAAAGGTGGGATCAACTAGAATTTGTAATTCAGAATTTTGAATTATATTTGGGCACGATTTTAAGAAGTGCCATATTTCATTTTTTAAAAATGTAGAACCTTTTTTATTGCAATAATGAGTTTTCTGTTTAAAAGAGATGTATAAGATGAAGCCCACTTTCAGCATTTCTCCTCTCGGCTGATAGTATGGTATAGTAATAGTAAAAACGATGCCAGGTCCCGGATATTTTATTTGTTTTGAAATGGATGTTTCAATAAGTCCTCAAAAATATTTATTTTTAAAAATATATTTTAGATAATGAGAAATATTCGGTAGCTATGCCATCAACCAAGTGATTGCTTCTGTAATCTTTAATTTCTCCCTTTAATTGCATGTATTTAAATATAATATTAATAAAACATAAAGAGTAGTGAGGAGTGAAAATGGGTTTATCGTTTTTCCTAATGGATTGCAAAAGCTTAATAGTTTTGAATCGAATCCTTGTGAACCATATTACAGGCAATAAATCTAGTAATTTTTATAAATTTCTTAAATACTTCCATCAAAATTAAGAATGCGTGTGTTATATATACAAATGGTGTATATACATGGTGTATATGGTGTATATACATACGTTTTTCTACATGGCCTATGTAAAATATCAATGTAAAACTGTATGTCCAATATTAATACATGTATTATAAATGCAGGTACATGTATAACCTTAATGGCCATGGTATGGGCCATGTTAGGCCCCCTTTCAGAAAATGTTTTGCAAGTATATTACGTTGTCGCTTACTGTGTCAAAAATGTCATCTTTTGACATCTTGTCTACGACTAAGTCACTTAAAACCTTTGATTCTCAGCATATTACTTAAATCAATATATCAATATACATGTAAAGATAAAAGAAACATGTAAATTTTATTCTTTCACAAAACATAAATTTCATTGAGGTTTATTGACGTCTAAATTCTAAGGAAAACGAGAGCCAAGGAAAACCATATATAGGTATTAAAGACAACGAATAATTTTTTTTCTAAATCTCTTATCCATGTTTTATTAATCTTTTTTATGATAATAATGATTTCATAACTGATAAATTTTTGACAGTAAGCCTGTTGGTCGGGGTCTCTGTACCTTCACTCTCTATCTGCGTAAAGTATTTTTAATACATAAAAATTTCCTTCAGATATTGGCTGTCTCCCCCCTTCCCAAGACTTTCAAAACTCTTGCTACGAGCCTGTTCCAGCCCCTAGCCATATCGAGCAAATTAAATATTAATCTTTTTTATTTTTTTTTTTTTAAATCCCCCTTGTCATTGTACCCTTAAATCATCAATTGTCTATAATAAAATGAAATTCTCTTGAAAATAAAACTTCTTTTTTTACACATTTCATTAAAATTAAGCACTTATAAAAAAAAACAGCAATATGTCACCTTCGTCACATTTATCCCCTTGAGCACCAAAGCCGCATCTGTTTGGACAACTCCCGTTCACGTGATTACATTGTTCTCCGTTGCTACAGTTACCACAGGTCATTGAACACTCAAGTCCGTATCTATCATCATCACAATCTGAGAAGTAAACATTTGATTGCGTTTTCTTGAGCATAAAACTGTGTCAAATCTTTTAAGCACAACGATACATTAAAGATTAAAATTTTACTGAATAATGAATAATACATCAAAAAGAATTACCGTACATACTCGCCTATAAGTCGGTATTTTATATGCCTTACAAAGAAAATCAGTTCACATCACAAAACAATGATGAAACCATAGATCTCTCTCTCTCTCTCTCTCTCTCTCTCTCTCTCTCTCTCTCTCTCTCTCTCTGAATATTGTTGGTACAACCTACATCTTTCACACCGCGGTCCTCTGTATCCAGCAACACATCCAAGACACCTCCCGTCAACAATGTTACAATGTCTCTCCTGACATCTCTGTGGACAGAGTATATCACAATTTATTCCGTACAATCCTGAGGTAGGACATCCTAAATGAATATTGACAAGTAGATATATATAAATACCTATAATGAAAACACACTCACATATTAACTTCTTTTTGTGAAATTTAAAGAAAAAGAACTTCTATCAAAAATCATTCCATGAAAATAGAAATTGGAAAATCAAATATAAATTTCAAGTACTACTGAAATATGCTGAAAACAAAGTCAACAGCTGTACATCCTCTAACAATACTAAACTAACACCTTTAAGGAATTTATTGAGTATAGATAATAAGAGAAAAAGAGTCGTGGCTTTGAACAAAATGTAAAATGAAAATTAAAGCATCATATTTCAATTTAAAACATATTTCAAAGTAATTTAAAACATGGTTTGTTTTGCTCGAGTTCCTCTTCAAAAACCATCTTTATACTACAAACTCCACCACAGATGCATACCTAAAAACTTGTTCTCTACAATCGGGTTAAACATACAACCTCGTCGTTACAAAAAAAAAAACTCTTTCGATGCTTTAAAGATGCTTTAAAGATGGGGATCTTAATTTTTTTTATTCTCTTTTAATTGGTGGTCCTTTGTACTGCAAATTTAAAGATTTTTCCTGATTACAGGATATTTTTTTTCTATTCAGTTCTATTCAGTTCACAAAATGAATCTAAAATCTATAAAGTTTGCTAATGGAGAGAAATCTGTCACACAATGATCTTTCTGTAATATTCCCGGCACATTTCAATCAGAATGGCAGTTTTATCTTCTCGATGTTTAAATAGCATTTGTGTAAGTTTCAAATTATTATGTTCCCCAAACGAAGTTTGGGAACATATTGTTTTTACTTTTTCTGAATTTTTTCTTTGTTCTCCGGTACTTTTTTGTCCGCGAGTGTTCTCGTAAACTACTCATCCGATCTAGGTGAAACCTTTTTAGGGTCACTAGGTATGTTATGTAGATGTGCGGAACGAAGGTCATTTTGCGCGCACGTGCGTGCATGTGCGCGCACGTGTAACACGTGAAATGACCAATATAATAGATTTAGCCGTAACTTTTTAAATATTGGATGAAATGCTTTGAAACTCATAATATAAGGATATAATAGTAGTATAGACATGATGACATGGTCAAAATAGCAAGATCTCACGCGCATGCAGGTGCCCTTCGCTGCGATTGGCTGAAACTAAAAGTCTAAATATCTATTTTGTTTTCTGACAAAATCCTTTGAAATTTTGAACATAGTCTTACATTATGAAGATCTACAGCATGATATATAAGAATAATCATGAACGCACGCACATGCACGTGTGCTGCAATCTGATTGGCTAAAACTTTAAATGCCTACAACTTTCTTGGTTCTCAATAATACAGGGTGAAATTTCAAATATGAATAGATATAATGATTGCCTACATTATACTACTATCAAAAGTAAATGCATGGACGTGCATGCACATGCGACCGCACACAATGTATTAAAAGACAGTATACTTGAGTGTTTGATGTTCATGCAGAATTAAGAACTTCTAAATGTCAAGACATGTAACATACTGAAGCATGCAGATCTTTTTACCCTTGACCTTGAAACTTAGGTCAAGGTCACTGGTAACCTGAATAAAATGTTGATATTAGCTATTTACCAAAATCACCTTGACCTATGAACTTGAAATCGACCTTAACCTTTGTCCTTGACCCAAGGGTAAAAAGAAACATGAAGTACATGTACATGTATCTAGAAACACCTTTCAGAGTTTATTTCGGTTGACAGGTTAGAAGTTAAAGAGGTGGTGGTTTTTAATGACCTTGACCTTTCATCCAAATGTCACAATCAATCTTAAGTTCTTGGAATAAGATACAAGATTCAACTCCAACGTTAAATAGGTTAAGAATAAAAATAACCCCCCACCCCACCCCACACACACACACACAAACAAATCAAATTAATGGCAACGTAGAGAATCACTGTTAAACTCAAATAACACCTCGGACCCACATAAAATTTCAGGAAAACTGCAGAAAAGAGCTCGAGGAAAGTGTATTAAAATATTTCATTTGAGTTTCCAAAGTATATAGAAATTATTAATTTATACAGAAAAAATTACAAATCCTGTCGTGTTTAAAATTAAAGTGCAGATGACCAAAGTTGGCATATAAGCCTTTTATAGCCTATTTATTCAGATGTCGTTAATAGCATTCAATTCTACTGATTTGAAATAATATTTTAATACCAAGCATCCTTTGTTTAATTTACCTTTGAAATTTATTTGAATTTTTTTTAGAATTACGCAATCCCCAGAAATAGCGATTTTCGGTATATTAAAAATCAATATACATGTACGCTCCTTCGTAAAATAATCAGATATTTGCATTCATGAAAAAAATATTAATAAGAAGGTGTTAAACAATATAGGTCACATTAGCTGACACGAATGTCTTTTTAAACATCTCTTGTAAAACCCAGAGAGTAGCCCCCTATGCATTGGAAAAAATGAATAGTTCCGGTCAAAAAACCTTTATATATTTATTTACAAAGTATATAAAATTTACCAGGCACAGGTATCAGAGTTGTCAAAATGGCCTGAGAGGAAATATTTTAAAAATTCTGAACAGAAAGGAAAATCCCTTTTCCATGTATGGAACTACTATTGAATAAGTTCATTTTGATTGGTTAGGTATTGGCGTGATACCCTTAGTCGACTTTAACCCTGCCTTGTCGTCGGAATAAAACCAACTTTGAGCCCGAGGTTAAAATAAGTAGAGAAATAAAATGTGAATCGATATATTAAAAATATGACATATGCTTGAAAAATGGTAAATTTATATATGTATTTTTTTCTTTGATTCGCGGGATAGAAAGATATGTTAATCGCTTAAACAACATGCCATAAACATCTTGCATATGCATGTACTTGTGCGTGTGCGCGCATGAAAACGTTAAACAATATATCGTTGATAGTTGATATCATTGTAACTTTTATATTCTTAAATGAAATCCTGGGATACTTAGCATATTTATAAAAGGTCTTAGAGGAATAAGGCACGATAAGGGACATGGGGAGCGTTTGGGGAACATCTGTAACGGTCCCCGTTACAATTAGCACTAGTTATATTTATTACACACTTATTAGATCTAGTGATGGTTAAAATCAGTTAAGTTCATTCAGTTTGTTGTAGGTTCTTTGGAGTATACCATAAAAATCAGACCGTGTCACAGCAGGATTGGGTGCGAGAGAAAATCATCAATGCTCAATGACCCTGAGTGCCAAGAATTTTAAGGTTTAATTTATATAAGCAAAATAAATCATTTTATCAAACATTCAATAATTTATTGTATCATTAATTTTCTTTCTATGACTATGAACAGTTTTATGCTAAGCAAGCTTCACATATAAGGAGCAAGAAAAGCAACTCTTATTTATCCCTATTCTATAAAATTATGTTAAATTCAGCATTTTAAAATTCCCGGAGTTAATCATAAATAGTAATCGTTTACGCTTTATATAATATAATCCGTAAAGCGGATTATAAAAAGGCGTAAACTGACCCGAACCAGATTATACTCGATAATTTAGCCAAGAATTAGAGTCATTCCTTATAATTTAATTATAAAATAATTAAACGTATTTGGGTGTAAAATTGTGTTGCTTTTTTATGAATTCAAATTTACCGCGCAATAATACAACCGTAGTAACGGAAGTGATTTGAAGCGAGTAGAGGTAATAACTGATGCATAAATCTAGCAGCCATGAAGTTTGTTTACATGAGGTAAGATTGAGTAACCTTTTGAAGTTAAAGATCCATTTATTAAATCTGATTTTTTCCATGGAGGTCGAGGACTTGAAATGAGGGGATTACATGGAAAAGATGATTAAGCTGATCATTAACCACTTCTGTGCCACAGGGCCGATTTTGGGCCGATCACGCAGTTGCGTAGAGTGCCGCGGCGCCGATTTTGGGCCGATTTTATTGAAAAGAATTGTGACTTTGTATTTCTTTTACTTCTATTCAACGTAAATAATTATTGAACTTTTACATCTTTTTATTGCATAACATTAAAGTTTTTATGGCTTATTTGTAGAAAATCATGAAAATTTCAGGCAAATATATGGATTATCAAAGTAGTTTCATACCAGCGATGACGCCATGAATTTTCGAAATAAATGAGTTGTAGCTTAAAGTACCGGTATTATTACTATTGAATATGCTCAATGAACACGATTTCATTTCAAAGGTGTATTTTCATACTATTATAAATTCAGTATATTGAAGGATTACTCGTCCATTTAGCAGCAACGGTTAGAATCAACGTCATTTTACGTACATGACATCATAATAACAAGTACGTGCAAGCCAAACCTTGAGAAAACGTTCCGAGTTTACAGATTACCACTAACTATTTAGATTGATTGACTGATTATTTAATTCCATGATTTGATATTGTCAAGTTTATTTATTTTATTTTGTTGCGTATGAAAAAATTACAATGTATTTCCTATTTCGTTTTGTTTCCTGTGTTCGATGTATTTTTTTGTAAATTTCCTAAATGCATATTTTACATGCTGCTTCTCGACTAAAAGCACCTGATAATTAAACATATTGAATAGATATTGAAAAGATAACCAAAGGTAATCATGATCAGTTTGGATATGACCATTTTTCTTCCAGAATTTTAATGGAAAATAATGCCGCAATTTTATTGAAATCTCTAATGAGAAAAAGCACATGTATGGCAAATGAATGGGACAACTGATTTTCGAAAAAAAAATGTTTTTTTTTTTTTTTTTAAATTTATTTTGCTAAAATGCTATTGATCTTTCTATTTTCATTGTGTTAGATATATCCTAAATATATTTCTTACACTAGTGTGTCAATTTCAACAGGAGTACAAATTATTTAGATTTTTGCTAGGGAAGTAAAAATTGTGTCTCCTTCTGATGATGACTATACAAAATCAAGTTTACGTGAACAAAAAAAAACAACAAACAAACAAACAAAATGTTGTCATATATTTTTCTGATTTGTCCCTTTGAATTAATGCTAATCATGCATCAGGTAAATGATATCTTCGGGACTAGGTAAATATAAAACAATTATTGAAAATCTATATCTAAAACTGCAGTAGAAGCTTGCCTAAAACACAAAATTGGGTGGGAGAAAGAGAGAAATGAAAAACAAGAAATAAAAACAATATATTAAACGTGATTAATTTTGATAATTCTCACTAGTGTTTGAACGGCTTCAAGAAGACAGTAAAAACAGCAAGGGGACAGCCGTCTTTCAGTTTAAAAAAAATTAAACTAAATACATGTATTATATTATTGCAAACTACTATTTTTTTTTAAATGGGTGAAAGTCGATCCATCCCCACCCCAACCCCCATCCGTTAGAGTACTGTCTTTCTGACATACTTTCTATTTATCAATAAAAATATGCATTATGACTAGTAGTCATAATGCATATTTTATTGGTAAATAGAAAGTATGTCAGAAAGACAGTACGTATACGTGCTACGAAATATGCGATTTTTTTTAAAATATCGACCTTTTCCTTACTTTCTCGTGTGAGTTCCATTTACATTATGGAATATGTACATATGTGTAGTTGTACTTTTGAAAACATTATATCTATAGACAAATATAATTTCAGAGAGAGAGAAAGTAAAAACACAGTTGCTAAAACATCCGATAAATTTTGAAAGGTTTTAAATACATTATTATAACACTTTAAACTTATTGAGTGCCTTTTTTTTTAGTAATTCTCAAGTGTTGGTTTCCTCAGCCAAATTAGTATAGCATAAAGTGATTGTGCATTTTTTATTTTTTTTTGGGGGGGGGGATTTTTCTTTAATTCAGGGGGATGTTAAATCTCAATTTATTGAATAACTGTTCATGTTTTATTTTAGCTGCAATTATGTAGCCCTCACCGATTTTTTTTATCTGATATTTTTTTTGAGAGGGTCCCTCCTCCCTAGGGGGGAGAGGCTACATAATTGCAGCTATAGTTTTATTAAACCACCAATTCTTTTTAATTATGTTACTCTGAATATTTATAAGATACAAAATACGAAAAAAATGTGGAATTTTGGGAAGTCTCTTTTAAATTTTACTAGGATGAGTTTATGTTTGTTTAAAATATTTATTTTAAATCACAATACGATCGGCACATTTAATTAAAAATTTTGTTAACGCTCGATATTCGGACACTCCGAATAGGTTGAGCCGCAAAGAACCGGGTCTAAAAAACTAATACACAGTATATTTTTTCTTTCCTATTAAAAGATCGCAAGTGGAATGGTGTAACTGAAAAATATATTACCTCAATTCCAAAAAAAAAAATTATTAAAAAAAAGTCCTTACTCATCTATCAAGTACCCTCGTGGTTGATACTTGTACGAAGCGTGTTGGACCGAATTATCTTGCAAACCAAAATGACAGTATAAATGGGCTAAATTTTCGATAATCTCAATTTCAGGGTAAGGAGGGCTATTAAAACAATTATAAGGATTGTTTTGTTTTGGAAATAGTGAGAGAAGATGTTAGAAAAACACGGTTTGTAATATTTTGAGATGACAGTTTTAAAAACATGGAGAAATAAATCAAACAGCGCACTTTTTTGTGCGCAATAAATATACAGTTTTGTTAATGGATGGCACTGTAGCTCTCCGGTCTGTCAATATATATTTTTTTTCGGAGAGCTACAGTTCTGCGACTGAATTTGTGGTTAATCTATGCTTGAGTAGACCATCCGTCAAAAAATGCAGTTTTAATTTTTGTTTAATATTGCATAAAAAGAAGCATGGAATCGGATACAAAGCTGACGGACTACATGCAGGTAACCTGAGATGTCATGTTGTTTTAAAAACTATTTACGATATATGAGTCGATTTTTTTTTGGGGGGGGGGTCACTCATTTTGAAATGTTCGATTTGAGTTATTAAATATCTATATGTAAATAATAAAAGTAACGAAAAACCAACCTTTGGAAATACAAAGCCCACTTCAAAAGTATGAGGAGAGAGTCGTGTATTTGAAAAAAAAAAAACTTAACCAAGCCCCCCCCCCCCTTCCCCTCAATTCATAGACATGTTTATACCCGGTACATAATATATGTTTTTCAAGTTTGAGCTGGTTACTTCCGACTCGTATCCCACTAAAAAAAAATCTGAACTCGATTGCCACCGATTTCTAAAAATATTGTAAATTGTATACAAGGACAGACCGCTGTTTGAGGCCGGAGAGCGCGTTAAATGTTTAAAAAAAAAAAAAAAATGACGCTTACTAACCATTATTCATTTTTTTCAAGTTATTACGAAAGAACATCTGTCACTGCACACGTTAAATGTAGAATATGCATCCACTTCCTATACATGTAACTGTAATCGTTGCATAAAAGATAGGCGTCGGAACCGGGGAGG
>PRKT01001028.1:64278-110406 GCA_003671525.1 Saccostrea glomerata | reverse complement strand
AATAAAAATGATAGGATATGTAAAGTATGTCAAAACTTTGATATTGAGGATGAAAAACACTTCATTTTGCTATGTCCAAAATACGAAGCACAGAGAAAAATATTCAAAACAAAATTATCCACTTTCCCTAGCTTTAACCAAACAATTGATAATAATGACAAATTGTTAAAAGT
This sequence comes from Saccostrea glomerata, assembly GCA_003671525.1. Taxonomy (NCBI): domain Eukaryota; kingdom Metazoa; phylum Mollusca; class Bivalvia; order Ostreida; family Ostreidae; genus Saccostrea; species Saccostrea glomerata. Next base: position 110,233 of record PRKT01001028.1, on the reverse strand, counting down.
ATTGATGAATACTAGTTGTAAAAAGATTCTTAAAATATTATCATCATTTTTATGTCAAATATCTGATATAAGAAAAAATACTTTAGTCATAAATGAGTAACTATATTGTACTGAATCATATGTATGTATTTAGTATTTGATAATTACAATACATAATTTGCTACACCAATTGTTTGTATCCTGGTTGTGTTCTACTGTATTTTCATACTTATCACTATGTTTTCTATGGGCCTTTACCAATTACTGTAATTGTGTTTGTGCCAATAAAATTTGTATTTGTATTTGTTAATTACCATCTCGAAGTTGAAGTAAAACACGCAATGTGACCGATGTTTTCCCAGATTCTAACAGTTCATCTTATTAATTGGTTTCACCATTGACGAGAAAAAAAGGATTTGATATTTATTTTTATTGTATTTTAAACAGCTGGAACCCGGTGTCACATCTGACTCGCAGTTCTGAAATTTATCAAGTCGGACGTTGTCGTCGAGACTCGGAAGAACCCAGCTGCCTAAATTATAATGTCAGTGGAACACAAAACAGGTATTAAAAGATGAACAAAATGTAAACAATTCCCACGGTAAATGTATAATGACAGTGAAATTTACATTCACACACTCCAACTGATTTTTTTAAATACCAGTTAACTGAGTTAAGTACTTGTCACTACCTGACTACTTGACACTTGTCTATGTTCAGAAACATTTTATGAGCATTACTAAATCAAGATTTTTTTCTTCTACTGCATAATGCAGAAAAGATACTTGTATGCAAGACATGGAGAAAAGAGCAGACCACAGCCTCTATATACCATTCTTCGGCGCCCCCTTGAATTGATGTTTTTCAGGATAACCAGGAATAAAGGTTATTTATAAAACAGTATATACATAGTGTATTTATAAATTTCATTTAGAATAATTTTATAACTTGATTTAGAGTTTATGCTAAAGAGACAAAATTAAAGCCAAATTGCTTTCACTGTACTAAATTTTGCTTTAAATCAGACGCTGCACACAAAATTTGGTTTCTATCTATGCATATGTTGAAGATATTACATTTCAAATAAATAACTTTTAATTAATTTTTTTTATTTTTGTAGGTTTACTCAGTATAAAGTCTTGCTGACATGCATATGAACATGATAATCACAAGAAAGTGAAAATATTTCATCATCTTCAGCGATCTTCAAAATACCAGGTAAAGTGCATTTATTCTGAACACATATCAAATATTTAAAACCATTTAATATGTCACCCTTAATTTTTTTTTTAAAGTATACTGGAAACACAATGTCTGTTTGCCAGTCTATTTGTATAGTAATTTATTTGGAAGTATATAGTTTTTAAATACTAGTAAATTTTTAGTTCACCTGATCCGAAAGCTCAAGTGAGCTTTTCAGATCACATTTTGTTTGGCGTCTGTCTGTCCGTCTGTAAACTTATATCATTTTCAACTTCTTCTCAAGAACCACTGGACCAGGAAAGATGGAACTTATGTGGAAGCATCCTCAGGTAATGTAGATTCAAATTTGTTCAAATCATGACCCCCGGGGGGTAGGGCTTATCCAAGTTTTACGGGGGGGGGGGGGGGGGGTAGGGCTGATCCAAGTTTTACATAGGAATGCAAAACCTTTTAAAAATCTTCTCCAGAATTATTGGGACAGGGATGATGAAACTTTTGTGGAATCAACCTCAGGTAGTGTAGATTCAAGTTTGTTCAGATCTATCATCTTGACTCCAGGGGTTAGGGTGTGGCTACAATGAGGGATTACAGATTTGCATAAGAATGCATAGGAAAAAGAATCTTCTCCAGAACTGAAAAAATTGTTAAGTCAAATTGACATGATCTGCAAGTAGTGAAAATTTTTATTTATTCAGTTATGCCCCGGTGTGGGGGGTTAGTGAGGGGTCACAATGGGAGATCAGGTAATGTATTGGAAAAATCTTTAAAAATCTTCTTTTCAAGTATGGCAAAATAATACATGTATGCTGTATTCTAATAGTGACATTCTCAAAGAATAGAAAATTCAAACCCCCCTCCCCCAATAAGTAAGCCTTTGAATACTTACAATGTAGCTGATCTGTGTTTTTTTTAACTAGCCCATGTGCTCAGGTGAGAGATGTGGCCAATGGACCTCTTGTTTCATTATATTTTAGACAAATTTAAGTTGTTAATGTATTGCTCATGTTTCAAAGTATTTTATGTAAGAAATAAGATGTCATTTTAAAACATCTATCGGGATATAAATACGGGTTGGTCACGAGATAAAGACCGGGCTTTATGGTGAATTTAATCTCGTACCAACCCATATTTATAGCCCAATAGATGTTTTAAAATGATGCCTTATTACTTATATTTACATTTGTGACTTATTCATACTTTATATTTGCCTAATTGTGACTTTTAGCGTGTGAAATACATTATTTTTCAAAACTCAATGGCGAGTATGTAATCCACTGAACGCGCGACGACCCTTTATGACATCACTGAGAAATTACGTCAGACGATTATCTATACGCAGATCTATGACCTCTTGACCCCATACCCGTATTTATACAGTTATAGATACGCATTCCTTTCAGTATTGTTATATAAAGGAAAACATTTGCAGATGTAAATATTTTCAAATATTTATTATAATACATGTATAATTATGTATTTGCCTCTTTTCTTTTTCAGATTGGAGAAAGAAAGAAGATTTGTAGCATTGTATTGAAGATGCCTGATTAAAAGTATTAATGGATGAATTGGTGTTTTTCTCTTTTCTTCAGAAAATTTGAAATTGAAAGCAATGCTCAAAACTTTAGGGATTTTGTTGAAAGAGCTGATGGGTCCCTTTACCCTTAATCTATTGGATATATTCAAACTGAAAAGGAAAGTGACACCCGGGATGAAGTCAACATGCAAGCTTAGCTTTCTGTAGTGCTAAAGGAAAAGTGCAACATTGATGAGCTTCTGGTGTATCTTTAGAGAAATAATTATGATTACATGTACATGTAGTATCAGTTAAACTTCTACTATGATGCAATAACATGTATTTTTCTGGAAGAATAACAAGGAAAATTCCAAAAATATGAACACAATTTTTATGCATTTTAACGTTAAATAAGTATGAACTAATTAACGCTAATTTAACACTTAACGTTAATTTAACATGAAAATAACGTTAATTTAATGTTAATTTTTTAACGTTAAATTCATGTATAAGCTCGATTGACGTTAATTTAACGTTAAATATTTAACATTAAATTAACGTTATTTTCATGTTGAATTAACGTTAGGCACAATTGGCTGTGTATACTTCACAGTAAATTAACCAAATTATCAATCAGTGCGTGAATCAATTTAAAAAATAAGGAATCGACCGCGCAGCCGTGTACATGTTGGAGATGACGTTATCTTCAGACAACACACAATTTTTTTTAAATGTCTCTTTCTTTAAATAAAAAAATACTTTGTCTCAGATCATGTGCTGAAACAGGATCTTCCTCTGTTAAAATTATACATAACGCAGGTGCGATTTACGTCACTGATACAACATAAACCCGCAATTTTTAATAACGTCACGACCATTATAACGTCATTTACGTTTGACGTTACGTTTTTTGGCAATTCAAAAATTTACGTTGGCAGCGAAAGGGTTAAGGGAGAGGGAAGTATCCCCATACCAAACCAGATTATATGAAATAATTTGCGTTCCTTTTTGAAAATCAACCAATGAGAGGCGAGAATACAATCAAAAATAAATTATATTTAATTTTTATTTATTTATTTTTTTATCTTTTATTTATTTATTTATCTTTTTTTTTTTTGGTTATTAAGCTTCATAAATTAATTCAATTCTCTAATAAGAGAAAAAATATAGGCCTGTGCCTTTCATTTATTAGATCTTGACATTAAGCGAACAAATCTAATTTTAAGTCTCATGTGATGAAATTCAACATCTTACTGTGATAATATAAATGACATGCAACTATTTTCAAGGAATGCAAAGAAATTTTCAGTTGCCAACTAAGTAGTATTATAAAATCTTGATGAAATATGTCTGAGTCAAAAATATGTGAAAGATTATTTGTAATATTTGTGATGTTTATCAAACTTACACGTATGTTTTTCAAATAATCATTTACTTAATTATTCATATGTATTCTTCATGATTGTTTTTTAATTACATGCATTTTCTTTAAAAAATGATATTTAAATTTTTTAAAAATGTTTTGGCTTTCGTTATATCTTCTTACCGTAAACTTCAAATTCACAGAGCTCGTTGTAGGCGTATTCAGAATATCCAGTAGGGTAGGTAACTCCTTGGAGTCTTTCATTGTAGTAGATGACGTATCGTCCATGTTTTATACATGTTATGGTAGTGGTATTCGGTATTGTAGCCGTGGTGTACATTGTGTCCTTAAGGCATTGAAAACCGTCATCTTTGTTGGTGGTGTTCGATATGTAGACGGAAAAACCAAGGAATCTGGCTGTGTATCCGTTGATGCGCCTTGAAAACAAAGAAGATAAATGTGTGATGTTCCGAAACATTATAATATCTTATTAAAATTCTTCATACAGTCAGAATTAGAAACAATAAATTGATTTTCTCTATAAGTTTGTAAGTTTATTTTATTTGTTTGCTTGTTGTTTAACGTCTGGAAGTGTTATATATTTCGTCTTTAAAACACAGAGTTCCATCGTCTTTGTTTGTTTTGTTGGATATGAAAACGGAGAAACCAAGGACTCAGTTTGTATAACCGTTAATTGCGTCTACAGGAAAGTATAAATAATTTTATTATGTGGAGTAGATTTTAACAAACATATACGTTTCCCCTATCTTATACTATTTTACTATTCTGTCAAATAAGAAAAAGATAGTTTATGTTTTGTGTCTTTGAAAAGAATTCAGTTAAAGATTAATATGCATTGCATGGAATGATTCACGTTTATTGTAAAAATGTTGTTGTTGTTTTTTTTCTTTCGCACTTATGCTATAATGATTTTTTTAAGGGGAAAAACAAAAGAGGTATGCACATGTATACATGTACTTTATTATACCTCTACTGTTATTGCTCTCTATAAATTAAATCCCGCAAAACTGCGTATATTCTGACCATGGATATCGTGATGCAAGTCAATTGTCTATGACATATAAATAGACATTTGGGACAATTTCGGCAGCTGCCAACGTTTTTCCATTTCGCCGAGAAGAGATTATTTTCCTAATCTGAGGACTACTCCCTGAAAAAAATCAGAGCTTCTCCCTGGGACTACTCCCTCATAAATATCATTAGTATTTTTGAACAATTAAAGTGTTCAGTGGGTAGAGCCTTCAAGGAATCTCGAGTCTGTGACCTAATGTCATTAGCAATGTAACTATGACGTCAAAACATTTCGATATGCGATATCAAATTCATACTTGAATTCTAGCAAAATGAAGACAACGATAATTTTTCGAAATGTCTGTGAAAAATTCTTTTTGAAAATAATTTTGTTGTCCTCGGTCACAATGCATTAGTTATCATACAATCATTTTAATCGCATGCAATTGTGATTTTGCATCTATAGTTTGTTTTTGTTTTTGTGTAGGAATATAAATCAGAAAAATGTTGAAATATCATGTGAAAAGAAAATAATTTCGCCTATAATTGTTTCGGTACTATTAAACAGTAACGAGAACTCGGGGGAAAAGCTTCCTCCCTCAGGCAACCATTATTCTATTTTCCTCGTATACATTCCATAACTGCATGATAAGGAATTATTTTGATTGTTTTTAATTATATTTGACACTTGGAGACAAAAAGAAACGGAGAAAGACGTCTAAAAAAAGTAGACTAAAAAATATTGATTTATGAAACATTTCATTACAACATAATAATAATTAAGAAAAAACAATCATAATGATTATTAATTTTAATCAATTTTAATTTTGTATGTGTGTGTTTTATACATTACCCCATGTGACATCATCCGTCCTATAGTAGATAGTTATATGGTGTATACTGAGAACGTCTCCTAGATCTACCCACCAGGTGGCAGTTTGCTTTTGATTGCCAGAGATCGTACACTGTCCTCCTGCAGCTGACCGCCTAGAATACCTCCCATCTACAGCTTTATCTGCTCCCCATGGCCGGTCAAAATAAGGATACTGCTGACTGGCAGGCTTATTTAATGCTATGTTTTCTGTGAAGGAAAATAAAAACATAGTGTCAAAATGTTTGGACTGATTCCCATCCATTCAGTGAGGTACTATTGTGTATGGTTGTATACACAATCCACGACCAATGAACATGAACACTATGTCCTCGCTTGTCAAACACCCGGCTGTTCTAGTTTAAATGAAAAAGGAAGGAAGATTGGACAATACCCTTTTTTTTCTCCTTAATAATTCTTTTAAATAGTAAAACATATATTATGTGTATATATTAAATAAAAATATCTTGAACTCGAAAATATTTAAAAGTTCATAGAATCTTTGATGTAAGTTACCATTTCAAGGAGTGAGCAAGGTTATATAAAACAAAAATGATGTATGGATGTGATCTTTTTTCGAATAGAACTAAATGTAAAATAAATCCGTAAATTAAAATAAATCTAAGGTATTCCTTTCTTTCAAATGTGGCTTGTCCCATTTTCTGTAAAAATTTAAATATTTGCACAAATTATATGACATCACTACAATTCTCACAATATTTCTACATTTTATGTAAAAACATTAATCAATGTGAAGATAAATCTTTAAATTCTATTGTTGACGTCTGAACACAATGTTGTACTAATCAACACGATAGAATGTATTAAACCAGATTAAACTCTAATTAAACTCTAATTTTATATGACATTTTCTTTGTAAAATGTATTAAATGCACATACATTTTTTCATTGTAGAACTATTCCTTGTAATGTTACGAGGGTTGTCCGGTAAAGTCGTGGAAAATGTTGTATAGAGCGAAAATTTATCATAAAATGTTACATTACTCTTGAGTATAATTTTCACAACATATATACTAGCAAATTTCAAATTGAGATATGCTAAAATAAACGGAATATGATATTTTATGTTTTGTGTGATAATGCTTTAGGGCGAACGGATGAAGCGTCAGTGACTTAAGCAGCGTCACATTATATCTTTGCTGAAAAAACATTGAATAGGCCCGACTTAAATTAGGGAAATCCATTGCTGCAAATACTGGGTATTCCTTTTCTTTATTCCTAAATCAATATCATGCACAGACCTTGGATCTTTTAAAGATTTATTTGTACATTATAGAGAGTATTCTTCCTATCATTCATTGAAATACGCAATCGATGGTTTACAGTTAGAGATTCTGTCGCTTTGTCAGTCGTTGTTAGTTTGTATGTTTTTTTCTACCGGGGACTCGATCAAAAACTTAAGAAAATCTCATTTCACTTGTATTCACAATTTAAAAAAAAAAAATTCAGATTGTTTTCTTGTTTAGGTGTCATTACTATGTTTAAAACAACTTACCTGCGCCGCAACAGTGCTGTGTTGACGATTTACCGTTTCAAAAGCCTAGAATTATGGCAAATTTACGCCAACGCCTCGAAATTTTCAAAAAAGTGAAATATGATAGATCGACTATAAGTAAGTAATTTTTTTTTATCACTGCCTTATCTTTTTTAGGCATTTTTTTTTGTTATGCACGTGTATTTCATTGTTAAACCCTGTTTCCTTGCTAATTGTGTGCCACAGGACCTTGCCTTTCATAAAAACTTCATCTTTTTACGGTCTACATTTTATAAAAATTGAGATGTACTTTATTGTGATAAATAAATATTTGCTGAAAGCTTCAGCTTGGTGCGTCCATTTTTGGACCTATTAACCTATCATCACACAGCTACTGTCTCAAACAAAGAGAACGATGCTTCTTCAAACATGAAGAACCGGTCACGGTTGCCTAGTTGTAGAGCGTTCGCTTCGTGATCGGGAGGCCCGGGTTCGACTCTCGTTCTCGGCGCCGTGTCAAACCCAAGACGTAAAAATAGGTAGTGACTGTTCCTTCGCCAAGCACTCGCCATCAGAAGTGAAAGTCACGGATCTTTCGGATAAGACCTTCAAAACGTAGGTCCCGTGTAACGGTAGGCGCTGGCACGATAAAGAACCCTCACTGCTCAATGGCCCTAAGTGCCGAGTATAGGTCTAAAGAAGCCCTTCACTGCCAAATGGTGACGTCTCCATGTGAGTGACAAATTCTCGAGAGGGATGTTAAACAATATACAATCAATCAATCAAACATAAAAACACAGCTGCAAACTCTACACGGCTGCTCTGTACAAAATAATTTAGGTATACTGGTCAGCCAAAAAGACAATAATTGTCATGACTGTGTACACTGTATCAATGGTAAACTCTAAGACATCAAGAGAACAGGTCTGACAATGGAGAGAGCACCCTGGTCTGCTTCAGACTGAACCAGACAGAATTCCGTTGTAGCCTCCCCTAGCACCCGGTGGCACTAAGAGGAGCGAATGAGTGAAGGATATACAGTGAAAGTAATCTAATACTTGTGCAACCCGTCACACATGAATTCAGACCGTAAATATATTTCCAATTTACTTTTCCAATGTTTTACACTATCCAATTTGACACACTGTCCATTCTAAATTAATAAATGGAAAAGGGTTTTTTTTTTGCTTTAAAAACAGATAAAAAAAAATTCATTAGATTCGTTTACAGCTCTACATTTAAAAGCTCACGTGGATTTTGGCAAATATTGCGGCCATTATTATTTTGACACTATTCTTTCAATGAATTTTAACAATATTGAACTTCAGTACGGGATATTACACTTGTGTGTATGTGTATATATTACGTTGAAGGTACATATATGTTTGAGTCGATCCTTTAAGAGGGACTTTATTTATTGAAATGTATGATATATGATGTAACATCAGTATGATTTTTTCCATACGCATTCATGTATTCAACCAATAGAGCTTTCTTTGAGTGTTCAATATAGTAGGTCAAAGTGTCAAAGTGTTCAATATAGTAGGTCAAAGTGTCAAAGTGTTCAATATAGTAGGTCAAAGTGTCAAAGTGTTCAATATAGTAGGTCAAAGTGTCAAAGTGTTCAATATAGTAGGTCAAAGTGTTCAATATAGTAGGTCAAAGTGTCAAAGTGTTCAATATAGTAAAATCAAAGTGTCCATAGTGTCAAAGTGTTCACTATAGTGAACTAGAGTCAACCATGTAAACTATAGTATTTTTTAGGGAATGTCTGATCCTCTAGTACTTAAATTTAGCATCTTTGAAAATTGATTTTATAGGATCATACATAAGATTACATGTATTTATAAAATATGTCATCGAAAAAAGGGAGAGAGTGAGAGAAAGGGGGCAAAGGAAAGAAGAAAGTGAAATCAATTGAAATAAACTCTTTCTTACCATAGGCAGAAATAATTGTTACCAATAATCCACCAACACTATAAAACAGTCCTCCAGTGACACCATTCATTTCGTTAAATATGCGATTCGTTACATGAAACCAGGAAGTTTTTTAATAGTTCAAACATTTGACTGAGGTCATGTCTGCATATCTTTTGAAATGCCTCATGAATTTATAGATTTAAAAAAAATGTCAGACTGTTTAAATATCTTAACTCTTTATTATTACCGCACAGAAGTGTTTTCTGATATCAAAATTTTATTCCTTATACGACTTTCATTGATAAGAAACAATTCCATTTTTTCCGAATTCCATCCCCCCCCCCCCCCAATAAGCGCCAGGTTTTTTTAAAAAAAATGAAGTATTCCTATTTCCCGATAAGAACAGTCAGTAATGATATTTCTTTAGTCTATTTCATTAAAACACTAGAAAAACAACAGTTGAATAGGGTACTGTGCCGTTTATGCATTTATTTTTTGCGTTGATGCACTGTACCAAAAAATGCATTGCACTGAAATGAATATGGGGATCTCACAGTCTATAATTATTACTTTACACCCCTGAAATGCACATTCAAACTCTATCGTGACAGTTAAAACTCAATGTTGAAGTAGAAATGCTCGTTATTCATTGATATCTTGTCACTTGAGCAAACTATATTTGTTAAAACTAGAGGTATTATGAGCACTGAGGTCACTAAATAATATCCACATCGCCTCCCATATGTTTGTAAAAATCCACCTGTGACGTCATTCTTTTGTTCGAGCGCTCCATTACTTTTAAGGAATGGAGAGTTGCAAATTACATTGAAAACGGAATTTGCTATGGTCCTTTTCCGCTTTCCGTGCCTCTACCAAGGAAAGAACTTAGAAAATTTTAGAGAGGAGTTTAAGAAAATTGTAAATGGAGTTTCACAGTAAGAAAATTAAAGCACCTATGATGAGAATCGAACCCGGTACCCTCACCATACCAGTCCAATGCTCATTTCACTAAGCTATCGAAGCTGTTGAAAGACATAGGTTTATATTAACTTCAGTACACTATTTTTCTTTGTTCTTCTTTCTATATTATATATAAATAATACTTATATGTTAAAAGTGTTTATAATGTATCATATAAATATTCTTTATTATGTATTAACAAACAATAAAAACAAGCATCCAGAAAGGCGGATTTTACACGGGTTAATATACTCGTAGCGCTCCATTCCTTAAAAGTAATGGGCCTCGGCCCCTTCGGGGCCTCGGCTCCATTACTTTTAAGGAATGGAGCGCTACTCGTACATTAACCCTTACATAATGGCAGAGTTCATGTTTTGCTCTGGCTGGGAAACCTCAATTATGTGTCGGATCAAAAAGTAAAATAGGACGTCACAATGGCAAGATGTAATAAGAATTCTGTGAAAGTTTCATTAATGAGACCGAGTCTAATTCGAGTGCGCATGACTTTGCGCAACTTTTGAATTTCATGCAGTCATATGTGTTACGGTACACCCATCGCAAATATTGTGGTTTTAATATAAAAATTACATAATCTGTAAGGCATACTCATTTCAGAATGTTTTTTAAGACAAAAAAATAGGGGAAAAAATGTTGGAAATAGCTTTCAAGACGTCACTGTTCTTACTTCTGTAAGCCATGCATGACGCTGCAGAATAATGCATAACTCCGAGTCTCGCTTGAGTATTGGAGAGGCGTCCATGGATATTATACTAAAAACTGATGACAGAACATCAAAAGAAACATACTTGCAATCTAAATATTGCTATTTTTTACCCCAAAAAATCAATTGCACCGATATGTATTTATACTTCAATGTAGCAAATTTTGAGATATTTGGCATCGAATAAATAAACTTTGTAATGAGTCCCTACATCAACCTATATTGTAAACCATTTTGACATTTTACAATTTGGTGGCTTTTAGCAATAACTTACATCTACTTGATTGAAAAAGAACTCTCTAGGGCAGAAATACAAAAAATATTTTAAAATATGATGATTTGGCACTTTCCCAACAAATTCCCATAAGGTTCAATAGTAAAATTTAACACTTTTTGAGATACTTCCCTAAGAATTCAGGATGGTAAACATTCGATTTTTTAATCTTAAAACTGTGAAAAAAACAGTAAAAATAAATTAACGAAAAATTGTCAAAATTCCTAGGGCAGAAATAATTACACTCGGCCTCGTAAAATTTCACTCAGTGGTATGAGGAGTTGCGGATTAAAGATGGGTACCCAAAAGCGTAACAGACAGACGGACGGACGAACGGACAGCTAGACGAACAGAAGGACGGACATACCGATAACTATATATCCTCCTGCTTTTCAAGCGAGGGTATAAAAATGCAAATAAAAGAAAGGGTCGAGTGTTACTTTAGCATCGAATAATCAAGACATCTCACTGCTGAATGGTTCTGATTGCCGAGGAAAGGACTAATTCTAAGGCCCCTTCAGCCGTATATCGAGATGGACAACATTTTTTACATAACTATACTCGTGATCACGTGTTTTGTCCAGGGAATCTACCTGACAATTGAATTCACCGATAGTACAAAATACATACAAACGGATATCAGAACGCTTTACAATATTACTTTGAGAAACGTAGACTTCCACCCATTTATTGAACAAATGAATTGTTTGTGATTGTGAATATGAAAATAATAAAATTTTAAAAATGCTTTTCATTTACGAAATGAATGATAATTTGACAAATCATAAACATATCTAACTAATAATTTCAACTCTTGTTGCTTAATGTTCCTCGACGACAACATATTTTTGATGTGTCCCCGTAGAATTTGTAGAAAAAAGAATTTGGCAATAAAACATAGCTAATTCTCTGCATCAGTCATTATTCACAGGAATTGAAAATGAAGTTGTCATATTCAAATTTTTTTGTGACAGAATGTTTATGGCGTAATGTATTTGTTATTTTATCTTTTTTAATTAGATTTGAAAGAAAGAGAAACAACAATCTTTATTTGAGGCTTCTTTTCAATTACAATTATGTTCTTAATAAAAGGTGTTCGTGTTGTTTGGTATGGATTGATTTGACCCCAGGAAGTAAAAGCCTTTCGTTTTAAAACTTAGACGTAAATATAAGAGAACGTGGTCAAGTAATTAGTTATTTGCAAATCTTCCTGAAAAAATCCCTTTACATAAAACTTCACAAGAAAGAGTGATTATATCTATATTCAAATGTAATTCAGATAAACACATTTATATCAAAGAATCCACCTTACAGATTGGGAATTAATCGGCTCATTAAATCTGTGGAATGCTCGCTCTGTGGAAGGAAGGTCGTATGTAAGCACCGATGGTCGACAATCCTGTATCAGATAAGAAATCTTCCCTCTCCAGATTACTGTTTTGAATATGTGAGAGTCTTTTGTGTTCCAACTGGTCACTTGTGTTCGGAATGAGACCTTAAAACTTCCAATAGGCGGTTTTTTAATAGATAAAAGCCTTAAATTCCGAGAAAAGGGTCATACGTGAATTACTTAATTTTAAGTTTCCTTAATTTGTTATATCTAGCCTGCGGGATAATAAATTATAATGCTAGTAGTCAATATATGCGTATTCAATTGTAGTTTACTCTAGCTGAACTGATTTGGGTTCTGTTTTAAGACTTAGTATGTAATAATCGTGCATTATTCTCTTTATAAAATATTTTACAAATACAAAATAAAGTGTGAAATGAATTTGATCGAGACTGCGACAATTAGGTTTCACAATTAAGTTTGCTGCTCAACTTCTAACAATAATTTTGTTTAGAAATAGCAAAAACCAATGTTTGGTTGCAATTCCTGAACAACCTTACGGAATGCCAATAAAAGGTTTTTTAAATAATAATAATAATAATGTTCACTGACTATTTTATTCTCAATAACAAAATGTCTACCATAATAGTTGGTGATTATATTGTTTTTTAAAAAAAACTTCCTTATTTTCCTTTGCTATTGAAGTTGTTTTTTTTAAATGAATACATAGTATAAGTATTTTTTTAACTCTTCGGTCTCGTTTTAACACTATCTGCACATTTACAAAATATATTATTTCATATCTCTAAGTTAGTTTCCGTCGATGCTCTCACGTTTTTTCCTTTTCAGTCCTTGTCATTTTGACAGATGATAATAAAGATATTTTCAGTATTAAAAAAAAAAAACCAATTAAATTGACTAAATTGGTTTTGAAAAAAAATAATACCTGGTAAATGAACTCCAAGAAAACGTGTTCATAGTTACAATTCTGGTCATGTTAACAATAAAAATAGTCATAGTGCATATTTGAATATATACATGTACTTTTATGTTTTAAAAATGAACAAATAAGTTATTTACAGTGTTTTCCTTAATAAGGTCCTGTTTTTTTCCTAGTAAATCACGATGATATAGATTAATTTACATTTAAAGATTTCAAATAGTACAAAGAAAAAAATAAAATATGCAGTTTATTTCCCCTATATTCATATATACAAAATATTTTTTAAATATCGACTTTTATTATTTTGTCCCCCTTTCCAACATCTATACTGTCTTAATTTTTTGATAAATGTATTTTAACAAATACAGGCAAAAAATCACCGATTCAATATTACTAAAACAGACGTCACTCAATTACTGAGCTTGTATGTCATCAAGTGAATAGTCGACGCATTGTTCAATTTACTCTTTACGTGTTTAAAATATAAAGAAAGGACACAACTTTTATTGCTGGTTGTAGTAAACGTTTTCTGATATAGTCTCAATGTGGTCACAAACAGTTCTATAGATCAACAGGTATTCGTCCTGAAAGTAAGTAAAAGCATAAATTATATAAAATTCATAAAGGTATATAAATATATTTGATATACAAGACAGTGGAAGAAGAAATTGCTCCTAGAAAATTGATTTCTTCATTTATGCCTCTACCGATTTTTCACTGTTTAAGAGCATAACTCCTTCAATGACATACATTTTAACTGATTCATTATACAGAACTTCTTTACAAAACTTTTTTAACAGGATTACGGAAAACCGGGAATTAGCTTTCCTAGCGGGGATAAGTTCACAAGATTAACATTTGGGGATAAGTGCATTGAATATACAATAAATTTATAAAGTTAAATCTTGAGGATTTATTATTAATTGGGAATTTGCTTTCAAAGCAGGTATTTGATCATTTTACTTACGCTTAAGTACTAGTTAGTTTCATTTACAGCGATTTAAAAGAAATATTCACAATAAACGATCTGATTCTATAAAAAGATAAATCAGTAGAGGTAAAATAATACCTTTGGATGCCACTTCTTGAATGAAAAACAAAAGTACTTAGATCCTTACCTGTGTTGAACAGAGTTCTGGTCTCCTTTTCTGTAAAAGTCGGACAGCAGTAAATACGTCAACATTTTCGTCCATAGTGACCTGCTGTATCACGTTATATACAGAACAAAAAACACCGCACAATGAGGCCCCGTCTCTGTAACGAAAATATGTTTGTTTTTGTTGTTTACAACAAAATGGACGCTATATAAATGTGGTGTTTACTGAATTTATTTTTAAGATTTTGTAAATAATTCTGAGCAAATTTGTAAGAATTCAACCTTGCTGCACAACTAAGATATGAATGCATAGTTAGTGGAAGAGATGACATGAAACATTTAAGAGGAATTACAGAAAGTTCTTTTGACTTTCCTGACTGATGTTTACTCTCTTGTGAATTAATGTTTTCTTTCTGATATATATCGTATAGTTTTAATTACTCCTGTATTAATCACTTTATCAATAATGTTATTAATTCGCAGTGCTAAGAAGATAATATTTATTGTAAATTCTGATTCCTATGACGATAATATATATTATGATATTGTTTTTATAGTTGACCTACTTGCTGACGACGGTGATTGGTCTTTCTGAGGAAATATTCTGAGCATACGAAATTAAGCTTCTGAGAGACGAAGTGTCATGAGACGTTCCGGATAACTTCAGTGATCCTTTGGGTTCTACTATTGTTACAGAATGTGTTTCCTATATAAGAGAACCTTACAATTTTAACAAAGTACAAAACAAAACAAAATTGACAGAATTTTAAGCATCTTATTGTATCTGGTTAATTCTTTTATGTTATCACCACTCTTAATTACATGTATTCTCATTATTACTTGCGTTATATCATTCATAATTTTTTTCATGTGTAACTGAAATAGTGTAATTGAGCATCCAGTTCAAGTAAAAGCATCTATGAAACTAAATAAATTTCTTTATTATGGATTCAAATTATCAATATTATATGTTATATAATTATTTAATTATAAGTTATATTAATTATCGGAAGAGCACGTAATGTTTTCGAAGGTGAATCATTGATATTAATATCATACATGCAAATAACCAATTTGCATTTTATTATATATTCTGAAAATGTTTCAAGAAATTATGTTCTTCAATTTTTTTAACAATGAGACCAAACGAGATGTCTTGCAAAATTACATCATATTGAAAACTATAAAAACATATCTTTAAGGTTTGTATTTTCTTAATAAAATAAGTCACTTAAACTTTTATCTTTATCATCCTTAACCAGAATTTAGAATCATCTTTGTCACCTCGTCTTTCCCGATCTTTAAAGTCGTAGTCTTAACATCTGTATCTGTGTGTGTTTCATACTGTACGGTAAAGGGAGGAGCGGATCTTGCAGCAGTGGGATCCGCCATCCATGCCTTAGTCTTAAAATAAATACGCATCAATATTCAATCTTGCTGATAATTATCTTCTTAGCTTTATGATGATAATAGTGAACAAAATCAGAATGCACACACATTTAAAAAAAATACCTTTCAAAAATTTTCAATTCTAAATGAGTCTTTTTGGAATTTTGAGCTATTCATACAAATAAAATAAACTGGTAAATTGAATGTCGAATTGTAAAAATTCAAAAATATAATACGTTAACTTATACAAACCGATTCAATTTCACTTAAAGGATTCATGCAGATGATTGTGTCAGACTCGTGATCAATGAGCAGGCGCAGTAAGTCTACAGCGTCATCTGGTGGTGGATATTTCGTCACTATGAAAGCGCCCTCTCTAGTGTACGACTGTGAAAAACAGGGGTTAATATGATGAATCTCTTTTTTTCACATTTAAGATATACTGATGATGTGAAGAAGATCGATACTTACAGAAATGTTGATTGCATTGATGAAGCTGCCTCGTTTTGGAATTGACGAAGTCAAGTACAAACTGTACTTGTCAACTACAATAATAAAGCAAAAATTTTTCTCCAAGCTATTTGATTCAGGTATGTCTCGAAATATTTTAATTGCATCCAACTTTCTTTTTTATGGAATAATATATTTTATATGATTTAAAATATTGATTCAAGGCCTTATCATCAAGTGTTATAAGTCATAATCTATTGAAATCCCACTGAGACCTTTTTTATCCAAACAAAAATGTAAATTCTTGCAAAATATATAAATTTTAACACGGTTTACCCGATAAGTTGAATGAAAAAAATATTTGTTAATGCTTACGTGGTAATATTGCTTTTCCACTTTTGTCTGAATTGTGTTGCCTAGCAATTTTATAATCAGCTGGAGTATAAACTGGTCGAACTTCCATCAACAACTAGACAATAAATAATGATCAGGGTTAAATGAAACAATAAAAACAACGCAAAATAAAACGTAATAAAGCCATAAGATCACAACCAATTCAATGAGGAACCAAAGAGGCTTAAACAATTCAACCCTTGAGGAACAAAAGGCGCTTTATAAATAACAACAAATGAGAAACAAAAAAAGTTAACAAACAATGATAACGATTGAGTTATAATGGATTTTATTGTAAACAGGGAAATTTTTGCCCCCGTTTTATATTTGCCCCTTTTGCCCTCTCCTTGATTGGGCAAATTTAAAACGGGGGGAATTCAAATAACGCCTCATGATTTCTTAAACAGAACTGTGACTGAGCGAATTCGTTCACAGGCTCAAAAGGGCGAATACAACACAGGATGAAAATAACCCTGCATACAGTAAATGTACCTCGAACTCCTTTCTGATGGCGGCATGATTTGCCGGTGTGTCCCCCATCAGTTTCTCTGCCTTCTGAGTGAAATCTGAGATAGTTTGTGTTTCTACAGGGGCTTTAAAGGCCTCGTTCAGAGACATGAAAATCGTCATGTATTGTTCCTGCAAATTATAGAAGATAGAATGGTTGTGTAATTTATGTAAGCCAAAGACAGCTTTTTTCAATATCACAGTAAACAATTTTAATTTTCTGTTATATATAATAATAATAATAATTGATTTTTTCAAAATATGTAACATCTACAACGAAGATAAAAATATAAAAAAAATAAATAAAATCTTATAATTTTATGTTTATCTTAAGCAGTAGAATACATTCATTACATGAAACATTATATTTTCGTTTGTTCTACAGTATCAGTAGCTTACATAGGTCTGGACCATGTTCATTCTGTTAGCTCTCATGGTCTTGACATATTCTGCGATATTGACTTTGCACGTTACTTTCCCAGTCTTATATAAGGCATCCAGTGCTATATATGTCCCAGTTCTTCCTATCCCCGCACTGTTAATTAGAAAAGACTTATCTCTCTTATCAGAGTATTAATGTACCTTAAAAATAGAATAAATGCATAGCATATAATATCAGACATATTTGTACATACTAATAAATAAACTACTAGTATTAAATATTGTGCCATAAGATAAAATTCATTTAACAACGATTTCATCACCTGTTTAAATTATAATTTTGCAAATATGCTGATTTAAAAGAAGCCAAAGAATTACATAAATAATAAGAATGAATGATTGAATAAGAGAAAATATCATATAAAGCTAGAAAAATCTTGTCTTTTAAATGAACTTCAGCTTCATAAAACAAAACATTGTTTCGATCCGTACAAGTCTAAATACCTGCAATGGACGACAGTTGGTGATTTCTTTTGATTGGGCCGTGTTCTTGTCACGTGATCGTGAAAAATAACGAGACAAAATGGATCGGGCGTGCCGTGGTCAGGCCAAGTAGTGTAATGATATTGCGTAACAACACGTGACTTTTTGAGCTGAAAATATACAATATAAAGGATGTTACATATATATATGAACATGTACAAATTATTTATTTTCATCTCTCCTACATATTTATATAAAATTAAATGTTATTAAAACTATGCGAAGAAATTCAGGAACGAAAATATTGGTATGAATTTGTACATTTTGTCTGTACCCAAATACTTACGAGACAAAAAAGGTGCATTGATGTTTACTACAGAAGTTCAAAGTGGGCAATATGATAAGTATAAAGTGTGGATTGATTGATGATTTTTTTTTCCATAGTGAAAAGATAAAATATATATTCTGGAAAACTGTTATCAACAATAGAAGGTTCAATTTTTGGACAAAGGCAAGCTGAAATACAGTTAATGAAATAAATGAAAATACCTTATTTTAAAATGTCTACCTTTATTAACGTCGGTATCATACATTGAAACATCTTCTCAGTAAATTCATAGATCTGAATATTTCTACCATTGATATTGCTACTCCGGTCCTTGCACATGTTACGTTAGTAAACAGTTATTTCTTTAACAGTTCTAATTCATGTACATGTAACTTACCTCTTTGTGTGAAACGGTCAACTTCCTAATAATATAGAATGCATACTCCTTCACTTCGATGGATTTTACGACAATGTTTCCAAAAGCTCTGGCTTTCATTTCCTCTGGCCAATACTGCGTACATTTAATCTGGCAAAAATAAATACAAACTGACATACATACAAAAATTTTAAAAGGAAAATAAAACAATGTCCATTTTTTTCCTTTTTGACTTTCTCTGTTTCCTTTAAAGATATAAATGTATTTGTCCTTGTTTTATAGCTAACTAAAACTGTCAGGGTAAACCACATCGCTCCATTCTCGGAAGGTCAAGAGTTCTAATCTCCACCTCGACTTACTTAAGTCGAAAAACAGAAAGCAGCTGTTTCTTAGCCATCCTCTCGGCTCTTTGAAAAGAAAGTTGTGGGTCTTTTGACTGAGACCCTAGGCCCCATGTCAGGTGTTGGCACGATAAAGATCCCTCACTGATTAACGGCCCAGAGCTTCGTATCAAAGACAAGATGTGATGCACCTCAACAATATATGGATATGGCTTTGGATGAATGGAAAATTATCCAATGGGACGTAAGACAACATACAATTAATCAACATAGCTACCTTTGCTCCCTCTTTCAGGTTTGTAAGCATCACGATCTGTGTCACGTTTTCTTGCCACGTCATCGCCCAGAAATCGCTCAGTGTGCTTTGTTTTGGACCTTTAATTAACGAAATAGTGCTTAAGATACTTTTTGAAAGAAAACATGAAATAAATTCAATGAATATTTTAGATGCTTCTCGGTTGTTTTTTGGTTTTTTTTTTTTTTTTGGTTTTTTTTTTTTGTTTTTTGGTTTTTTTTTAATAAATTTGACTTAATCCATATATCTTTATTTTTGTTTTCATGACAATATTAAGTACTTTCAAAGCATTCAGATTTTTTTTGTAATAAGAATGTTTAAAATAGTACTATTCCTAATAATAAATTAGAATACAAAATTTTAAAAAATCACATTCAGAAAATAGCTGTTTTTCATTTGTATTGTTATATATTATTACCTTGTGATGCAATATATTCCCGCTCTGAGTCTGTTCCCTTTAAAATTTGAGACACACACAATTCAATGGATATAATATCAACATTTATTTATCATCATAACAAAAATTCAATTTTTTTTCTTCTTTCTACTTGTGTAAAAACATCATAGTTTTTAAAGGGACAGTTTAAATTTTTGTATTGAGATGAAAATGAAAATTAATATGTGTACGATAAAGAAAATTGCAATTACTTTCTTTTTAATGTTATTGTTTGTGTTGAACTTACATTTATGAAATTTGCATTAATGTAATCTGAGTTTCCATTATTATCTTTTAAAATAATTCTTGAATGGTCGTCTGTAAAAAAAAATATGAAATAATTAATATAAAAATATTTTTACAAAAATAGGATCAATAAATAAATAAACGAAATATTGAATTCTCAGTAAAAATAATTATCAGTCCTTGACTTACAGGGGAACGTTGTTTTGAATCTGTTCTTCGGCACATTTCCTGGCAATTTGCCAGCGTCACACTGATGTTGTTCTCCATGTGGCAACATCTGGATAGAACAAAATGATGCATATTGAAATGCATATCTCCGTATATTTCATTAACATATTTTTCAAAAACATAATTTTGTTTCTAAATTTGGTATTCTTTGTGCAAGCTCACAGATTGATTTTGTTGTTTTTTTTCTGACGTATACAGGATAAAAAATGAACTAAAATTTTGATAAAAAATAATATAAAGTACAAGAAATTTAAAGCTTCCTATCTTTATGTTTCGTTTTAATAGTGTATCTTTCCTATATTTATTTGTTTCTCTTGGTTTGTATAAGGGTAATGAAATTTAGAGATAACAAACATTGATTAAATTCAATAAATTTGTGAAGCGAGCATAGATACAGACCACTTGCGATTTCAAAGCTACCGAACCGTTCATATTATGAAACCTTACAGCATATTCTCTTTTAAATCCTTCATCTTCGTCTTTTCTTTTCTCCGCAATGACGTTTTCGAGTTGATTTACCGGAATATCCGGTACGGTTTCCTCATTTATATACAAATCACCATAGGGATTCTCGATGCCTTCGTCATCAGTGTCGTAATCTCTGTCGTCATATTTCTTTCCATTTGTGGTTTTTAATGTTGGCTCCTGCTTTTCTGGTTTTGGAACAGGTTTTGTTTTTGTGTCCATATTTTCGTAAATGTTGCTAAAGGTATGATTAATTGCTTCGTTGTTCACTGTATAAAATAAAAATTTCATGAATATAATATGTTTTACGGTGTGACCGTTGGGGCGAGCGCAGTTGTACCATCAAAAACACTTGAGATCAGCCACTTCGAACGTCAAGCCGCACGAGATATCTCGACTAGCTGTGACGTCATACGACGTCACAAAGCTCGTCGGAGCTTACGGAGACAGCCGAGCGTCTGTTTGAAACTATAGAACTAGTGCAATTTTTGTCGAAAAACATTGCAGAGTTATTTCTTGTTTCTTTGAAAGATTTCTACAAACTGAAAGTCTGATATATGCTTTACGTTATTATTTATTTATTTATTCGGCAATATTCGCGCAAAGGACATTGGGTAGTGCAGGAATTCTGGGAATGTTGCACAGAGAAATTTGGCTGACGTATGTACAGATTTCAATCCGAATTTCCTCTGTTCTTACACGTTAGTCTATTGAGCTCGCTTCGCGAGCGTCGCTTCGCGACGCTCGCTGCGCTCGCTATTAATTTATAAAGTTACGAGCACTAGAAAGAAAACCATCTACCTTCTTTCCTCTCATCAAATAACGATACGAACAAAGTAAATACATATTGCAATAACATTGCCCTTCATAAGCTTTGTAAAAGGATTATTAACTCTGTTTAAACTTTTGTTTAAATATGAAATCCTTTTTTTCACAGATTAACATTATACAGTTTTAACCTTGCAAAATATGTTAACACAACTTCAAGCAATCTGTGTGTCAATTAAAGATTTAATTTCATGTACACGGTGTAGCAATAATAGAGATTTTTATTTTAAATATGATACAATCAATGATAATAAATCTATTATTTTTAAAAATTCAAATTTACAAAGTCACCTATCACTCACTGGTGATATAGAAGTTTTTGCTAGATGTAAATAAGATTTAATACAAAATTTAATTTCTATCTAGACAAGTGGAAAGGTGAACAGAAAGATCTTTTGACAAAAATATGGGATCAAACGTGCTGATTCACATATATCTTACGTTTTGCCTTCAAAATGAATGATACATTTCCTGCACTTTTAAGAAAATTCTATTTATCATAAAATGCGTTTACGTGATATTTGCTTTAAACAACTTTTAACTGGTATACGGAAATACCTTTGTAGCATAGCTTATCTTCTGTCTGCTTTTCAAGAGAAATCTAAGCATACGTGGTATTTAATTTTGGAATAAAGCTTATTTAATTGTTTTAAAATTAAACAATACTTGACATGTTAGCTTACAGTAAACATTTTCTTCGCTCCCTCGCTGTTGTTGACTTCTTACATGACGGGGTTGGTCGTGTTCCTGTTTACTCCTCCTAAGTCTGAATTATTAATCATGAATGCAATAAATGATTATATCGAAGTATCGCGTTTTTCCCTTTTTAAATATAAATGGAATATCATATATAAAACCTTGGCATCATCCAGGACTAGACGAATTAATTTTTTTACTGGTTTCATTTACAGATCTAGCAATATATACCAGATAAAGATTATTCAGCAAAGCTATCAAATACTAATTTATCAAAGAATTAATTTGATCAACGCAAAAATGAAAATGTACCTTCTGAACACAATAAAAAATACTACAACAGCCAGGCACACAATAATGGCTGCAACGACTCCCCCTATGATGGGAACAGTGTTGGTTTCCGGTGAATCTGGGGCACTCACCTGCAAAGTGCAATATATTTTTTTTATTTAATACAGTAGATCTAAATAGCATAAAGAGGGAAAACTCATATAACAAAATCAATTACCTTATCAGCAAATTAAATATATCATTAAGTCAAATGCTGACTGACGTCTTTCATAATAATTGTTCAGACCATTATTTACACACGGAATTGTTGATGGCCTTTTTCCTTTATTTCCCGATTATGACAAGGAGCACATGGCGGTTGTGGCATGTCTGCAAGTGATTTTTACTCCTCTATGGCACTTGATCCCACCTCTGATGATTTAGAGGTCCGTTTTTGCGTTTCTCCAAAATCTGTATTGTTTAAAGGACTTTTGATCCTAAATGCTGTTCGTTATCTCTATATATTTCATTACGCATCTGACATATTGTGGTGGCTTATTGACTGATGAATAACTAATTAATAGAAAATAATTATCACATAAACTATATGATTAAAGAACCAGATAGGATATGACCCATTTTTGGTGTTTTCAAAAGTGATGCAATGATTTATCATTAAAAACATGTCGTTTCACTTACAAGCATTGATTCTGTTATAGTGCATATAAACATGACAGGAAAGTCAGAAAATATATTTATTACAAAATTTTCATATATTTATGCAAATTTTTAACAATTTCATAGTCCATTTCATTTCGGAAAAAAAGATCACATGCTAACATATTCCCTTAATTCATATGTATAATTATCAAATGTATTTATATGTATAATTATTGAATATATTAGTGTTTGCTACATGAGGTTTGTGATTTTAAGTCGTAACAAGATTGTATATCATGCTTTTAATTTTTTAACTTAATATTATTCGGTTCATTTTGGATCAAATCATGCTATTAAATTTAATTATGTGTATTACTCTGAGTTTTTATGCAACCAAAACGTGAAAATGTTAAAATTAATCATAACATTATAATTATGAATTTTACAATAATATTTGAGAGAGGGAGGGACAGAAAGAGCGAGAGAGCATGTGTCTGACACTCTCAGGTTCAACATAAGGAGATACTCAGTACTTGTTATAATAACGTCTCTCTTAATCACTTAACATCCTATTTTGTGCGAATACGTTTGTATGTTCACTGTAACTAAACTAAGAAGCATCTAATTGAAATTTTAATTGCATATAATATTATACTAAGTACATATATGTACTTTTACAGGAAATTGTATGACGCCCCTATTTTGTGAGACACTCAGTTCATGAATCCTTGGCCAAGAACATGAGTGTTCTCTAGACTGTTAATTGTAGTGATTATAATACTTTTAAGGTAGTGCATTTTCTAAAATGTGTCATATATAGGAACAACTTAGTAGAAAGTATTTTCTTAAAACAAAATTCCATTATCATTTGGTGTAAAATTAACATTCAATCACTTGAACAAACATGTTCACCAAAATTTCAACTTACCAGTGGACATGCTCCTGTCATTGAATTACATGTATTATTAAAACAAGTTCTGCTGCATGTTTCATTACACCCGTAACCATGGAATCCCGAACTGCACCCTGAATCAGCAAAAAAATTATTATTTCTTTATGCAGGAAATAAGTTTCTTCTCATGTGTTTTCTGTGACCATTAATGCTGATTTATTAGTCGCAAAGAAGAAATAATAAAACGTTTTCCCATTCTAATGCAATTTATGCAATTTGTATGACGTTTATATCTTATTTGTTGCGTTATGTAACATGGAATATGTCAGGAAATGTTGTTTTTTCGCGTTGTTCTATTATGACGTCAACTTTCATTCTCGTCATTTCTCGTTTAACTACCTCAGACATCAATATTTTATCCTGTCAAAATGCTTATTAAAAAAAAACAGCTGCAGTAGAATTAAAATAGATTAGCAGATCAAAATTTAAGACAGACTTAGAATCTAGTTTATATTTCACATGTTGTATTAAAGATTTGAAAGACTACGAAGATAAAAATATTATAAGCTTGAAAAGGTTGGATTAATTTCAATGATGCCTACATAAATGAGGTCAAAATTAAATCACTTAAAAATAGAGCATTGTTAATTGATACATTTCTGTTAATGACTTGAATATAAATACATATACTTTATCTAAAACATGTGAATGACAATGCATTGTAGGCAATCTTTTAAACATTTTGCCTCTTAGAAAAAATATGGAAAAATTAAGAGTTGGGACGAATTAAATCTTAAAACAAGACACATAATGACTACCTTGTTCATAATCAGATGTTTGAAAAGACTGCTTGACTACTTGTTATCTTAAAAATAATTATACTAAGGAATATAAGATATGATTTAGAGAAGAACAGGCCCAGCACTTTATGTTACCTTGTGTGCAGTTGATCCCTTGATATCCTCTATCACATCCATTCAAGCATATCCCGTTTATATGATGACATTGTTCTTTATTAAAACACACTCCACATGACTGAGCACAGTTTAGTCCGAATTTATCATCATCACATTCTAAAAAAGAGAAAACAAATCCAAATTTAATTTTCCTCAAGGTGAATTTGATGGTCCCTTCACAATCTTAAGAACCTCTGGATTTATTTCCAATAGTTCTTTGGTTTTAAGACAGAATTTAAGAAGCTACTGAAGCACATCGGAAATACGAAAATTAAGAATCTAAACATGTCTTCACCTTTATCACATTTTTCTTCTTTCCAGCCTGGCTGACATTCTCCCTCACATTTCCCTGATACTCTGTCACATCTACTAGGAGTCCCGCAGTTGATGTTACATGTACCTCGGCAATTGAAGCCATAACGTCCCAAAGGACATTCTAGGAAGAAATGAAATGAAATACAGCAATAAAAAATTAATACTAATACAAACCATGTTGTTTTGTCTGTACACAAGAGACACAAGATGTCCAAATTTATTAAACATGATAAAGGGATCTAAATAATTGAATTTTGTTTTTTAAATTAAATATGAGGACAAATACAGAATAACAAATATTCATTTAAAATTATGAATATTTAAAGTGAGTTATGATAAGCATTTTTGCATATGAAAATAAGGTATAAATTTAACATGAATGTATCAGATATGGATTTGTTTTGAAAAGAGGTTTTTAGAATATCATTTAAAACAAACAAAAAACCACTTACCTTCAGTACATATATCTCCTTGATATCCTTCGTTACACTTATTTAAACACGTCCCGTTAATGTGATGACACTGTTCTAAATTCAAACACGAACCACATCTCTGACTGCAATTTTGTCCGTACATCCGACCGTCACATTCTGTACAATGTTCAAACAATTTCTTATAATGTGATCAACATGTAAAGCTATAATATATGCATTTAATAACTGTAATTATTAAATCTGAAGTTCTGTTTGATTTTTTTTAAATTTCAATCAATCTGTAAGTAAATCAAAATAATATAACCAACACTGAAGAGAGCTCACACTGACAGGTGTAACACTTCAGAGAAAAGTAACTTCATTCAGTTACTATCATTATGACAAACATTGTATATTACAAAAGTAGCTAAAGAAGGTCCGATCCTGATCTTTTTAGAGATTTTTGTATCGACTTTCATTTTTAAAATTATGTATCATATATTTAAGCTCTTAAATTAAATTAAGAATCTACAACGCAAATTAAACATTATTTCATTAAATTAAAACCGCGATAAAATTCCACACAAATAGGATTGAGCCAGAAACTGTATTTCTGGCGGAAGGCTTTTTTTATTTCCTCTTTGAAATTTTATCAGTACTGTTTAGTTTAGATTCTTATTTTTTCATGTTGATTATACACAGAGCTATTTTGTAGAGGGGATTTCTTACGGTTTCTAAAATATTCATGAAATGAATTTTATGAACTTTGTCAATATATAGTGGCATATGAATGAAATATATTTTGAAAGGGAAAATAACAAACCAATTTTATCGTAAAATTAATACTTTTTAGTACATGTAATAGCTAAAATTTACATCTGACATGGACTCCCAAATTTGATTTTCTTTTTTTAAGACATTCTTTATGCAATCATGTGTTTTCGTTTGTGGGTGGTTGGGTGAGTAAGTTAATACAGTGTAAAGCGAAAGCGATGTGATTTGCATTGGTATCGATGTCAGATGCTGTTTTTCTTTATAGCTTTGCTCTTTACCAGAAAAATAACATTTTGTAAACTTAAATTTAAAACTTTTTCTTTGTCACAGTTTTAATTTTTAATATCCTTTTAAGGCAGGATAATAGTGTGTGATTTATTTGGACAGAATATATTGGGAGAAGACTTTGATGATTTTAGATACAACTCCAGTGCAAAAATTGTACATAAAACGCAAGTTAGTGCCAAATGAAACAAAAGGACGCCCATTTCTTAATTATGTTTTCTTATTTTGATTAAGCTATGTTTTGAAACTTGAAGTATGTTTTTCTTAATATGCGTTGTCATTTTTAACTGTGTCAATCAGTATCTTATGCCCCATTCATGTGTTTAATATGTGTTCTGCAGCTGTTTATATGTAAGTTCAGTATGCTTTTGCTTATAAGTATACGTGAATATACATTTTATTTGTGCTTAATGTGTCTCTATGCTACTTCAGGGTGAAAGAGATTTGAAGGTCATGCTTTGTTTAACATATCTAATAAGACTTATTGTAAAATCTACTTACTTGTTTAAAATGCACGCATTCATTTTTGTACATATATAATTTACCTCATTTAAAACAAAATATTTACATTTGCTGATGTCTTCCCTTATATAACAATTCTAATAAAATTGAAATCTAATTTTCAATGACATGCAGTTGGTCACATGATCAGACTTTCTTGAATATGGAAAGCAAACTGCACGAGCCATTTAGAAAGTTCCGATCGTGACATCACATGACGTCGTAGATACGTTATGTTGCACTTCCAAAGCAAAGTCTAAATAATGACTATATTTCTTTGTAACAAGTCTATAAATGTAAAATATAAATATAAGAAATAAAATATCATTTTTAAAGTTTCATTGGGAATGACATGAAGTCTCTTCGTGATCAGATTTACTATAACGCCATTCGGGCGTTATAGAGTTTGATCACGTGACCGACCTCATGTCGTATTCCAATGAAACTCTAAATATGAATGATATTTTATTTCTTAAGTGAAAAGTAAGTTTTTCACATGTATATTCTTCATGTCTTTTTTAGAAAGTATATCAAGGATTAAAAAAGAGAAATAATTCAAATGACGTACCATTTTCACAGTAGTTTCCCTTCCATCCCGAATAACAACCAAACTCACAGACACCGGTGAATTTGTTACAGCCATTACAATTTGACCCACATATTTCAACACAATTTTTTCCGTATCTTCCATAAGCACAAGCTGTCAGAAATGAACGAATATATTAACACTTAAAATAACGTAACAGGAGTGATATTTTTTAATGTAAATTAAATATTTCTCATCATGTTCATAAAAGAAATTCAGTCATGTGTATATTAAGTATCATTTTTATTTTTTAAAAAGAAAGTAAAATGCTTTCCAAACGATTAAGAGGACATTTTCCGTGTACATGTATTGGGATTTCAAAGAAGATATGC
Source organism: Saccostrea glomerata (assembly GCA_003671525.1). NCBI lineage: Eukaryota > Metazoa > Mollusca > Bivalvia > Ostreida > Ostreidae > Saccostrea > Saccostrea glomerata. Next base: position 81,707 of record PRKT01001028.1, on the reverse strand, counting down.
AAACAAATTTTCTCATCATAATTCTAAAGTGACTTGTAAACATCTCCAAAGGTATGTACATCCTTTTTAAATATGAGAGAAATGGCAGATGCATTAATTAAATTTATCGAATTCAAAAATAAACCATTTGATGTATCATCAAATATACAACGCCGACATTCATAAAAAATCTAGAAAAATTATGCTTCAATTTGAAAAATAACTTTTATAACCTCCATATCGTTTTGGAAAATGAAACGTGACATCTTGTTTCTTGATTTATGAGATGCAACATGCAAGATTATGCGTGATATTTCTGCAATTTTTATGGCATTACTTCTTTATTGAATTCGAGATACTTTACGTTATTCTAATTAAAGTTTCCTATCTTTGACGCAGAAAGGTCAGATTCAGACACAAGTATGTAAGATTGAAAGGATTGGTTCTTTTCTAATTTTTAATATATTTTACCAATATTTTTGTGTAATTTTTTAATACATCAATATTTTTAAAATGAAAAAAAAATGTCAGATTATCGAAGTTTTCAACTAAGAAAAAAGCATGTTTCGTCCTAATTTTTTTTAATATTCATTCGTTATCAAACTAGATGTTGTAAAATATGTTTCATGAAAAATTGACAATACTTTCAAGTGTCTACCTCTTCAACATCGATTCTGCTTCATTCAGCTGTTTGCTACTTTTCGTTGTAAGAAAAACATTTGATTTTTATATTTAAAGTGTTCAAAAGGATACTTTTATTATATTGACCTATTAAAAACATCCTTTTACTTCTTAGGTAAGTGGTCTATGCCAATCCAAAAGGAAACGATTCCAAAAAAAAAACTAAGTACTCAGAAGTACAGAGAGCCGGGCTCATTTACAGAGTAGAATGGATTTCTTACATGAATTAATTTTACATTCTGATGAAAAAATTATTTTAAAACTATCAATATAAATGATAAAACACTGACAGTGAGTTTTTCAATCCTAATACCACGGTCCGATTTCTTCATAATTAGAATTAAACTGGTACCGCAGCTGAATGTAAACAAACAGGCCAGTCTGGTTCCCTCTCCTGCTTTACCTCGTTTGTGTAGAGAACTACGGTAACACTGATTATCAAAAATCCTTGCTAATGAACTATGTTCTTTGACTTATGAAGTTTTCAAAGTCATTACCCCTAATGTTTATTTTATATAGATAAAACTTCGTTTTATTTTTGTTGCTTTATTTAGCGTTTGTATTATCTCAAAAGCAGTTGAGAGTACGTAAGAACTATATTTTTGTACGTAACTTTAAAATGGCGACTATGGGGTCAACATCCTGCCTTGAACAGGATCACATAAGCCGGCAATTGCTCTTTGAGCAATAAGCCCGGCTAACAACAAACAAACAAACATACAAACGCAACGCTATCTGCAACATTTTAAATTGGATCACACAATATCATCGTCCTTCCCTTAGCTTGAATTAATTTCAAAACTCGATAATTTGGTAAGGAATAAGAGTCATTCCTTAATTATTTTATGTCCAGCATATAAAATGCAAAATATCCTTTACTTAAACATTTTAAGCTTATTAATCCATTAATTTGGACATCAGTCATAATATGTTCAGTATTGGTATGCAAAATTAAATTGTTCTTGCGATAAAGAATTTTATGTCCATATTTTTTTTTTTAAAATTGAATAGAAATAATAAGAATCCTAGAAATTGTTATCTTAACAAACGTTTATCAACGAAAAATTACCATAAGAAGCAGACCTGCAATTATCTTTTAATGCTTATTTCGTATATTTTATAGCTTGTTATGTCCCTGACATGTGACAAAACCACACAATATGAAACTCATTGTACAACCTGTTCTTGTATGTTTGTTAATGTTTTCCTTTAGATTTATGGATCAATAAATATTTGCTAATAGTTTTGTCTTACATTACTCCAAGAATATTTCATTTTTAATCTCAAGAATGGTCTTATAAATAGATAACACTATTCAAACAATTTAAGATAGGTCATAAAAAAAAACGTTTTCTCACGTTCATCACACTTAATTCCTTGAACACCGACGTCACATCCGTTTGGACAACTTCCATTCACGTGATTACATTGTTCTCTGTTGCTACAGTTACCACAGGTCATATTACACTCAAGGCCATATCTATTATTGTCACATTCTGAAAATAATGAAATGCATTGGCTACTATTTAAACGTCTTATCTTAATGACACAATAGCATTGAAACTTTTTGGGGGAAAGGGTAGGGTTTAGAAACACCGACACAAATGTATATAATTTTCACAAGAAGAGGTCTCGTCTCATTCGTATGTAAATAATACATGTTTCTTGTCAATTACATGGATTATTACTTGTATTAAAATACATTATTTCTTCATCTTTCATGCAAAGAAGAATAAGAATTAAGAGAAGTTTAAGCAATCTCTCTCTCTCTCTCTCTCTAGATCTCTCTAGATATTTCTTTCTTTATGTCTCACGTACGTTGTTCACATCGGAGTCCTTTGTATCCAGGAACACATCCAAGGCACGACCCATTTACGATGTCACAATGTCCCTCCTGACAATGCTGTGGACAAGGTTGGTTACAATTTGCTCCATATACACCCGAGGTATTGCAACCTAATTGAATTAAAATTGCTGTGTTATTGGTTATACATACATGTACTAAGATATGATTCTTCAAAGATTATTGTTGTAGCATATAATGAAATTACCCCTCCCCTTTTCCGTACCGAATTAAAGTCTGAAAAACAAATTTAATTCATTGATTGGTTGTATGTTGTTTAACGTCCATCTTGAGAATTTTTTTCTCATATGGAGACGCCACCACTTGCCGATGGAGGGCTACAAATTTTGTATGCTCGGCGCTAAAGGCTTTGAGCAGTGAGGGATCTTTTTCCTGCCAGCACGTACTGCGACACGGGCCTCTCATCTGAAGGGCTGGTCTCACACACGTCACACAATGGAAATCTTACCCGCGACTTAAGGATTGACTCCTTACTTCGCGACTTTAGAGTAGACGCTCTAACCACTGAGCTGCGCCACGCGGGAGACCAAATTTAATTGAACTCAATTGAAATACGCAGCGTCTAACAAATGCATTTGCGAGATATGGTAAATGATGTCAACAAGTATTCGAATATTGACTATCAATCAGTCATATAAACTATTGACTAAAAAGTTTTCTATTCGGTTATTCCATGAAAATGGACTATATTACTTTCAATGAATTGAAAGGTTTTTTTTCTCGGTTCAGTGGCGTCAAATATTCGAACTTCCTTTGGTGATGGGAATCAAACATTTTTTCAACAAAAATGGTTACATATCTTTGCATACATGCAACAGGGGAGAAAGATATTTATTTTCCCTTAGATTGAAATTGAGTTTTTCATTGGAGAAAACGTTAACGCGACAGGCCAAGGTAACTGTTGGCTTTATTCATTTGTCTGGCAGATGAGAAATAATATCAAGCAACATTGATGACACATTGCACTAAAATGTTAGAAATATTTCATTACAAAAACTACTTTCAATAATAATTTCTTTTTTAATAAAAGTATCTGCCATTTTAAGAATTGAAGTCTGATTTATTATGTCTCCCTCACAAGTCATGCTAGGTATGAAACAAAAGCAAAAAAAAATATTTAGAAATTAACTTTAGGAACTATTAAAACAAAAGTAAAAAAGATACTTTAATTTTCTTCGGGATTTTGTGATGCGTGAACCTAAAATATAAGACTGCGTTCTAGAAAATGCTGCCATTGTTTATGATACGAACAGTCGAAATGGGCCAGTATTATAAATTTGTCAATGAATTTTGTACATTATCACAGGACCTTATTAAATCTTTGTGCAAATTAGCATAAAATTCATGTTGCCAAACAAAGAGACATATGACTTAAAACGATTAGTGTCCGTCTTTTAGTGTTAAATTACGTAATTAAAGAACCCGCGCGACGATAGTTATTTTTTTCTGACAAAATTTGTTATCGAATGTATTCAAATTTTAAAGTACAGATTGATGAGTTTGGCCCTAGGCTCTCCATTGATTGATTAAAATTGTTGGAGTTGGTTCATCATGCATTCAAATTTCATTTCCAATCGTGAGTGTATAATTCTTCAAGAAATAATTCAAGATTTAGCATTTTAGAAATCTGTTTTTAATTGAAGAAAAATAAACTTCAACAATTATACCTATGATATGCAGGATGATGACTTATCTTTAATCTCAAGTACTTGAGATAGAATTGGGAAGGCAGTGGAAGATCGTGTGATACCGTGGCATTTCGTAATTCGCATTTCAAAATTAGACAAAAAGGTAACGCTAAAGAAAACGTACTTAAAAGACAAAATACACTCTGTCTGTTAATTTAAGCAAAAAAAAAAACAATTTGAAGATAAAATAAATAATTACAAAATATGATTGAATAAATAATACTGAATAAATGAATTGTCAAGAAATATATATCAAAAAAGATAAATCAAGAAATACTGTGCTGCATCCGAACTTCCGCCAGAGTTCCTAGATGAGGCCTCGACGGGGAGTATGCATCCACAGCATTTATTTCCAATGACAACGTTAACTTTAGTCAGATTAGTTTTGACAGCGGGGTAGACGTAATTGAATTAAAGTCAGTCTTAGTTGATTATAGGACGGTTTAACCTTGCTTAAGATGGAGATTTATCCTAATTTATTTCAAGGGTCGTAAAATCTAAGTTTAATTAATGAGATAGACATACAGGCGATAGAGAAAGTTCTTCAGTATGTGTTGTGACACGATAGCGGTGTTTTTCTTTGAAGTTTACTGTTCTGTATTAGCAATACAGAACGGGACCGTGGTGGGAGGAGCTACTTTCCATTCTGTATTAGCCCTGTATACAGTATAGTATTTGCCAACTATTCTGTATCTAAAATACAGCACAATCTAAAAATAAATCTGATTCAATATAGCAAAAGCACATACAAATGGTAAATGCTGATGTTTTCCTATCACAAATTTTGGAGAAAATACCCGGTATTTTCCTGAGGATGTGGGCCCACTCGATTGGGACTCTTCTTATTCCAGAATATGAGTTCTGTCTGCTCGATTGGTTTGGTAGGGTAGACTAAGAAGGCCTTTCAGCCTTCCACATCAAAGATAGAAGGATAGCATTCTAATATGGCGTCAAACGGGTTGGTGAAAACTTTTGGGATTCAAACCAAACTTAAAACAAAATACAATTGCAAAAAAGTATTTTTATAATGTATGAAGGGTAATCCTGTTAAGAAGCATTTTTCTGTTATGTAATTGCAGCAAAATCAACCATCGAACACAGTCTTAGGATTTACCATATAATATGGCCATGGGGTGAAGATTTTGAGCCATAAATAGGTCCCTGATTTGACCATAATTGTTTTAATTTTTTTCATGTAATTTAATATTTTTCTGTCTAAGGCACTTGATGTTTTAACCTTTCTTTACATAAATAAAAAAAATCCCAAAACAATTAATGTATTTTTTAAAAAAATTTCATTCTTAATTATCTCTTCAAGTTTTCCTTTCGAACTAAAATTTAATGCTTTAAATTAAAGGATCCAAATTCTTGAAAAACAACTACTGCAGTAATTTAAAACATTGCAGATAATATTCCATCCTTTTTCAATATTCTTCTGAACACTCGATTTAGACATACATATTCTAACTCTTCCGACATTCCCCTGCTTCTAGAAGGGTCCCAATCGAGTAGGCCCACAAAAAGGTCAAACTTTCTCTTTCACTTTTTAGAAACTTATTACACACAGAATCTACATGTAATCTCGATCAAAACTGAAAGGAAAATTCGCAATAACGGAAAACATCTTCTACACGTAATTTCGACCCAAACGAAACGGAAAATTCGCAATAACGGAAAACATCCACTCTCCTTGTGCAAAATCGTTCAAGTCCATTTTTTTCGCTTTTTATTCTTTAAAATCCTACTCGCTGACGACAGCCATACGTCTCTTTGACTTCGTTTTAAATGTCGCAATTCAATTTAAACATAAAAATCCGTGACATCAAAATCAAATATTCTGAGGTAGTTCGATCCCGAACCATAGTATAACTTTCTGTTCTTCACTGCGCATGTCTGGCTTACTAAAATGCTCGAACTCGATCTGGTAAAGCAATCAGCTGATAATATTTCAGATAATTCGCTGGCCTTCACCACAGCAGCAAGTAGAAATAGCCACAGAAAATGAAGAAATATGCTCTTTGCCAGGAGTGATAGGTTTCATAGATGGATCACACATCAGACTTTCAGCTGCTATTACAACAGGAAAGGATACCCCTCTATGCAATTACAGGTACATGTATGTCTTTTTCACTTTGAATTTGCATTTGGATGACCTAAAAATTAAATGTGAAATGAAACACCTTTTTGTGTTTTACAGATAGTAGTGGACAACAGGATGAAAATCCTTAATGCATACACTGGTTGGCCAGGTTGTGTGCATGATGCACGAGTTTTGCGAAACTCAAGCTTGTTTACCAAAGCTGAAGCTGGAGAGTTATTTTCCCCAAATCATCACATCTTTGGAGATAACGCTTATCCACTGCGTAACTGGCTCATCACTCCTTTCAAGAACTTTGGTAACCTGACAAGACAACAAGTGAAATTCAACAAAAGGCTCTCAGACAGTGGAGAGGGCTTTTGGACACCTGAAAGGTCGATTCAGAAGACTTAGAGATGTGCCTTTTCATAGCCATGGCGATATTTGCCAACTTATATTTGCTTGCTGCGTTCTACATAACATGTGTTATGAATGAAGATGAAGTGGAAGGATACATTGAAGAAGACGATGTTGATCCAAATCATTTTCAAAATGTTTATCAGAATGGAAATACTGGAATTCTCAGACGTTTGCAGCTTGTAAATACATGTATACCATGACAAGCAGGATTCGGTTCAGTTACTTTGAAATACTTTCAAATACATTGATAATTTTGTCCATTCAATGCAAATTCACTTACATTGATTTTTTCAAATACTTTTTTCAATCACCCCATTCCTGATGACAACTTTACAAAGCTTAACGGACATATCAGAGATTCAGACAAAATATAATCTTTGTTCTTCAGATATTTATTTACAAATAAAGGAATCATGTTATTCATTAACATTTTATTTCAGAGCAAATCAAACTAAAACTTCAAAAATAAGAGGCCCAAGGCCCACATCGCTCATTGGCAGAATAAAAATCAGTTCAGTATGGAAAATTTACATAGCGAGGGGGACTATTTTAAACTACTTGATGATTCTGTTCATGCATGAGCAGATTTTCTCTTATTTATCCATTTGTCAAAATTTGACCCCAATTAGGCCCCTGCCCTTAGCCTCTACCCACAGTGACCCTCTTTGAACCAATTTAATTTTACACTGCCTGTGGCTCCACCCTACCACAGAGGGCATAATTTGGAGAAACTAGAATCTGCATTACCTGAGGATGTTTCCTGAAATTCCTAAATATATTCCCTTGAAAGAGGGCATGGTCCTTCATTTGAATAAACTTGAATCCCCTTCTCCTTTGTGGCAAGTTTGGTTGAAATTGGACCAATGGTTCTGGTAAGGAGAAATCTAAATCATGAAAAGTTTACAGACAGACAGACAACTAGACTGACAGATGGACACCGGACAAAATGTGATCAGAAAATGTCACTTTAGCAATCGCCTCAGGTGAGCTTAAAAGATCATTCTATCTGGAATGCATGTAACAAATACAAGAATTTATGGAGTTACTATTTATTATTATTGTTCACTTCTTGTTCATACAAGTCCAAGAGACGATCCAGTCTGGCCATTTTTTCTTTATGTAGATTCTCTAATTTATTTGAAAATTCGACGTTTTGTTTTTCTAATGTTTCCACAATGTCAGTACATGTACCCCTTCTAGATCTTTTCTTACTTTTAATATTTTTCTGGTCAGGATTTGTGGATTCCTTTCGCTCTGTGTTTGTTTTTTCTTTTTTCTCGAAAGTATCCATGACGCATACTGGTTTCGAACTAACTTTTGTTCCGTATACTTGATCAAATGCTTCTTTTTGTCGAAAATACTTTGCTTCTGATCCACTGGTTCCAGATGAATCGATGACTTCTTTCCATCGTTTTTTCAAATTGTGATACTTATTCATTACCTGGATAGCGGTAATGCTACATTTCAACGAAGAGTTTAGTTCTTTGGAAATTTCACCCCACAGGGATTGATGGTTTCTTGTTTTAATAAAAGCATCATTCATTTCGTGTCGAAGGTGGACTAGCATATCTTCTTCTTTACTCGTCCATAAATGAACTTCAGATGATGAAAAGGATGATCCTGAAGCTGATGAATTTGTAGATAAACCTGAAGTTGTTGAGGAACATGAAGTTGTTGAGGTACATGAAGTTGTTGAGGTACATGAAGTTGTTGAGGTACATGAAGTTGTTGAGGAAGCTGATAATGGACCTGAAGTTGAGGCCTGTGATGAACCTGATGATGAACTCTGTGTCTGTGACTGTGCTCTCATCAAGCCATTAACAATCAGTTCTTTGATAGATGGATCTGAAATAAAATTATAAAAGAATGTAGCAGTCAATTAAAACAGCTGTTCCGACAAAATATATATATATGCCCCTCATTTTCCCACCGATCATTATCTAAATAAGGCATTTCATCAAGGTTCATAAACCCTCTGCTCACTCATTGTCATATAAAATATTTCTTAACTCTTATGATTTCCAAAAGAAACATATTTGTTTAAAAAATACAAACATTTATAGCAAAGCTTGCAGAACAAAATTGGACAAAAAAGATGCTTCAACTTGTTAAACCTATAAAGGAATATCATTAAGAGTTATCTCTCTTATCAGAGTATCAATGAACCTTAAAGAAGCTATAAACAATAACGGAAACTGTTTTATTGAACTCACAGAAAAATATATATAAAGGGTGAGACTTTTTCATTCATTTACAGCATAGGGTACATGCCTTATTTCTGCAGGGAAAATGTTCAAAGATAATGGACTATTTGTGGGCAGAATTTACTGCTGTTTACTTACATTAAGAAAATTATTGAAAATAATGAATTAAATTACTGATTCTTGGTCTTATATAATGCTTAAAATGTATTAATCTTTTACAAAACATGTAATGAACTGTAAATAACAAATTCAATAATTAAACTTCTAAGGGCAGATTACTTTAACAGCATAAAACTACCCTATAAGTGTAGCTCTTTTGTGTGCAGTGTTTAAAGATTCCTTAATCAGATCATAAAACAGATATAAAAGATAAGTCACTATTGAGCAAGTACCTGTCTCCTTGGATAACAATGTTGCTGCCACATCATCCGTGCAAGAAAGAGTAACCTTTTTGTCTTTTTTCGTGACTACAACAGTCTTCATTCTTAAAAAAGAAAGGTAATTTACTTTTATTTACAGAAGTACTTTCTTAATACAAAGTATAATAAACAATAGTCTGTCACACTTTGATATATAAACAACATAATATATAGTTTTAAAATTTTAAGTAAAACAATATAATTTAACTTTCTTTCCTTACCAATTTTTTAAATTGATATGACACATACAATTCACTACTTAAGTACAGAAGTAATTCAAAAATCTCTGAAACAAAACTCATTTATTACCTGTCCTTGTTTCCTGAAGAAATTAGAGGTTTGGTTTTTAAACTGAAATCTGCTCTGTTACTTCTGCTGTTCTTCAAGTACAGAGATGTGAGGGTTTATCTATAAATTTTAAATAACATATTGTTATTAATCATATTAATATAATATTTATAAACAATATTACAGCTTGAATTTTGAAATCCCACACAAAATGCATATTTCACTGGAAGTGTCTATATCGGCACAATCAAAAGTCATGTAGATTATTTTTGTTGTTCCAACAAAGGTCATGCTAGTTTCAGTTCTTCTCCATACATCACAGAGAGATAATTTAACATTTCGACATGCGATGTCAAAATCATACTAGAATTCTAGCAAAATGAAGACAACGATAATTCTTCGAAATGTCAGTGAAAATACTTTTTCAAATAATTTGTTTTACATGTTTTAGGACACGATGCATTACTATCTGGTAATCATACAATCTGTTAAACCTCATGCATTTGTGTTGATGCTTCTATGGCGTTTTTTTTTAAATGTAGGTATAAAAAATTTAATTGCCTATGATTGTTTCAGTATAATAAAACAGTTTTGGAATATGAACTCGGGAAATAGCAAATTTATGGTTCCCCTCGGCAGGAAACTACATGTATTTCCCTCGGAGGCCTTGGGAAATAGTTTCCTCCCTCGGGAAACCATAAATTTGCTATTTCCCTTGTACCCATTCCATAACTATAATATTTTGCCTTTTCTCAGACTATTTTAATTTTTTTCATAGACTTGTGTATTTTTCCTTCATTTATCTATCCTTTAGGCATGCCCATTCTTGATATAAGAAACACTAGAGAGATATCAAATCCAATGTACTACAATCTGATTAAAATCAGATCCTTTGATCCACTCACATAGATCGCTACACAAGGATCTGCATGAAGAAATCCCATTCAGGTTCATCTCCTGGTGACCTTTCTGATAAAAATATTCATGAAAATTTTGACCAGTCAGAGAAATCGTACTTAAGCGACATTCGCGAAAACGAATATAGAAGTGAAAGTAGCTTTGGAGAAGATCTTATCGTTTCGTACAAAACAAAGAGCTAAAAAACAAGACAAAAGCAGGCACTTATTATATATCTGTACAGAAAAGACTGTGGTCCCTCTTTTGACAGGCTACAGAAACTAGGTCACTAATTTTCCATTCGTGTATCATCGGGCCTTTCCCCTCTGTAACTGAATTCCGAGAATTACTTTCCAATTCTCCAAAGTGAACAAGATTGCCACTTCTCCTAAGGATTAAGAATTAAGTTAAAATTTGTGATAGTGAAAGGATGTGTCAACCAAACCCGCCAAAAAATTAAAAGTTTTAGTAACTTTTAAATGAAATTTGATTTTTAATTAATTTTTGTGAGAAATGCTATTAAAATATATAATTCGTGATATTATGCAGACAAAATTAACTTCAAATCTGTGTTCAAGTACCTTTAAAGTGTGAAGTTATAGGGATTTCGGAAAAGAAACCTATATTAACTCAATTTTCCACGGTTTTCGACCAGCAATAAAAATAATACATCACCTTTTTTGTTTGATAACATTGTCAATTATGTTACATACAATCAATTATGATGTTATTACGTTTTATATTAAAGCTACAGTATGACAAGTTCTCACTTACCAATCAAGCCGCCATGCTGTCAACCACAGGAACCTTGCATTTCAAAAAGTTAAACCCTAGTAAATCTGTGACGTCAGTTTGTTTCGACTATGGACGTTTAACCAGAATTTTAAGACCCCTGAAATTTATTATCATCAATCTCCATCTACAATAGATCACAACAATGACGGTTAAATCATCAACCTTATCCATTAAGACTGACTATCACTCGATTACGTCTACCCGGTAAATTGTCAAAACTAATCTGATGAATCTTACGTTTTCCGTGGAAATATATATACTGCGGATGCGTACTCCCCGTCAGGGCCTCATCTACAGAACTCTAGTGGAAGTTTGGATGCTGCAAAGTTATCAAGTGCGCGGAGCTCTTTTGAATTGATCGTGTCACAAATCATTTAGAAAACTCGACAGGTTCTGTATTGTAGATACAAATTTGGGGCCGGAGACGAGTGCTACGCACTTTCTTCTGCTATATATTCTTACCAAAAATGCGCAAGTTTGAGTATATGTAATTAATTTAAAACAAAATTCTGAGAAGTTTCCTTTTCAGATCTTGTAAAACCATTCATTATAAAGATTTAAGTACCAAAACATGCATAGCCATCCAGCAAGGCACACAAGTTTGTTTAGGTCGAAGTCGAGCAGGTGCTTGAAATCTATAGTCTAGGGCCTAATCACTCCCCACTCTTGATAGTATATATATGTAGAAAAATCAACCCGCCCTAAATTTTAATAAATCTGGCCAATACAGCTAATTTACATGTTGTTTTTCATCTAATTAAAAAATTCAGCTCCAGTCTCGTATCAAAAAGCCCGAATCGGAAGGGGAGATTCCGGGATTATTTTGCGTCAGCCATGATTTGACGTGAACCCAAGTGAAATACTGTTATGTATGGCACGCCAAATTCACAAAAATGAGATAATCATAGTTTCACAATTGATAAACTAGGTTTATCGACTGTAAACTATAGTTTACAACCGATAAACCTAGTTTATCGATTGTGAAACTATGATTATCTCATTTTTGTGAATTTGGCGTGCCATAGTTATGGCACCTTCTAGACTCTGGCTCTGTCATGTGTAAGCTACACAAGTTAATCTTGACCTAGCGCCGTAGCAATTCTTAAACACAGAAAGGGAGGTCAGTGATTAAGTGATTTATTTTCCGCTGATTTTTTTAATGTTTATCGAGGCTGGGGTGTGATAAAGTATACTTTTTGTGAAATGTATTTTATAGACACATAGGTAAAGAGGGGGGGGGGGAGTGAAGTTTCTGTGTCTTTTTTTAGAACAATAAGATAATGATTCGGGGTTTTTTTGTCAGAAAAAAGGGAAAAGTTAAGGTATTAAAATTTAAGGTATTAATTATAATTATGTAGTTCAGTGTAAGATACACAATACATAATCAATGAATTTGGACTAACGTAGTTGCCAATTACCAAAAGGTAGCCTGAACAGTGCTGAAAGTAAATGAAGAACCTTTTGTTTACTATTAACCGGTATGTTCAATATTTATCCATTAAATCTAGGCGTGTTATCTTTAATTTTAACTTTTGCTACAATTTTCGCGAGCACGTAGCTTCAACAAGAATACAATGTGGGCGCAGATTTACTGAGGGAAAAAATATACAAATTTATATGCAGTAGTCCGAATTTTCTCTTCGCCCAGGCGTTGCTTCATGAGTCCGACGTGACGAGCATGGCTTAGATACACTTGCTATTATCTACATATAAGCTGAAAGTTTGTTAACTTTTGTTGTTGTGTGACCATGATATTTTTAAATATGAAATAATTAATCAAAAACCATTCACTTTTTGACGATACAATATCATCTTCGCTATCCAAGGGTTTCTGATACGCTACTCTCCTCATAAACCCTTAGGGTTTATGAGGAGAGTAGCGTATCAGAAACCCTTGGATAGCGAAGATGATACAATATATACCTTTAAAAGCAGCTGTACTGTTCAAATATTTCTAAATAGTATTTGAATAAATTATAATTTTAACTTTTATTAATACTTGCATTAAATATGTTCAATAAGCAGCGTGAAATATGCTGACCGCTTTTTGAGCACTTAGTATCACGATCTCTTCATTTTTCCAGTGGTTTCCAGATCTTTGAGTGTTTTGGATACCTTATCCATTCATCATTTCACATGCAGACTACTTTGATTTACAAACCACTGGTTAGACAAAACAGAAATGGGCGAATTCAAATAAAGTAGATACATTGTAGAAATATGAAACTTTTGGGCTTTAATTTTTGACGATTTTATTTCTGATCCACCAAAGAAGCGATATACGGTATAAGGGTTAGGCTTTATCCTGGATTTATTTTTCTTTTTCAAATAAAGGAGCTATACCAATAACTATTAACAAATTGTGAATATATGATGAAAGTCTTACCTTCAAGATTTCAAAGTAATCACCATTCCTACATTGTTCGATAAGAAAACGACAAGAAAATCTTAACTAAGATCTAAAAAGCACATTTCTTTGCAAACATTTTGCCTTCTTACCATAAACTTCAAGTTCACAGAGTTCGTTAAATGCGGTGGGAGAATATCCATCAGGGTAATCAACTCCTTGGAGTCTCTCGTTGTAATATATCACATACCGACCATGCTTTATACATTCTATTGTAATGGTATTTGGTATTGTAGCCTTGGTGTAAATTGTGTCCTTAAAACATAGAACCCCCTCGTCTTTGTTGGTTGTGTTCGATGTATAAAGAGAGAATCCAAGGAATCTTTCTGTATATCCATTGGTTATGCCTGGAAAAATGTAAGAAGAAATTTGTTACGTTTGTTTAGATCTTTAACATGAAAATAAAATTCTGCAAAAAAAAAAAATGGTCACAATAAGTTACTTATGCCACAGTCATGATACTTCGGAAGTCCGGAGCGAATATATTAAGTATTTCTGCTAATTTTTGTTTTGAACATATATTATTGTGTATTATAAACAAGAGAATTAGATATAAAGTATCAAAGTAGTGAATCCTTTCCTTGTAAAACATTTAATGAATAGAAGATTGAATTACATTACAATTATGTTCAAAGATCTATTTCATGTATATAAGATATTTAAAGACATATTGTGAGATAAAGTTACTCACTTTCACTTTTAAAAAAAAAACAAATAGATGGATATTTGAATTGATAAATAAATATTAAGCTACAAAATGTGCAAACTTTAAGATCTAAGCATTTAAACAAGAATAATCTACATCTTTATATTATGCAATTTAGTGAATGATGAAATTTAAAATCAATTAAAACAAAATAAAAATGAAATCTATTTTCGCATGTTTTGTACTAAATAGAAGATAAAATACTCAATAATTAATATAAGATATTTATAGTTAGAATACAATGTTTGATCCAGTACCCCATGCTACATTGTCCGTCCTGTAGTGAATTGTTATATGATGTATACTGAGTATTTTTTCAAGATCCACCCTCCAGGTTGCAGTTTGTGCAACATTGGTCGATATCGTACACTGTGCCCCACCAGCAGACCTGTCTGAATATCGTCCATCTACAGCTTTACCTGCTCCCCATGGCTGGTTAAGATACGGATACTGCTGCCAGGCAGGTTTGTTTAATGCGATGTTTTCTGAAAAAAGACATTATAAGACCATTTCAAATTTAGATAGCATTATAACCTTATAGTACACATTCAAAACATACATGTTTTATCTCTTTTTTTTCTTGTGGTTTCGAGAAGATTTAATAGCCCCTTACTATGTATTGATTATCTCTCTTTAAAGACTATATCTTTGTTCAAATCTAAATTTTCTTAAGCCAAGTAAACGTTGTATCAAATGTCCTTACAATTGGCTCAGCAATTCTAGAAACTAACATGAAAATGTGAAAAGTATTCGACACTGACGACAACAACGACAGACAACGAACACATTTAAATCAGGGAAAACTCATTTGAGCTCATTTTGTTAAAAAAAAGTCTTACTAATTTAGTGAATTTCAGTAAACCAATGAGGCAAAGACATCATTACTTACACATTTTAAGTAGTTTTTATTTGCCTGTTTTGTTGTTATTGTTTTTTAAAATACAGAATTGGAATTCATAGCAAGGAAGTTTTTTTGTAGATTCTACACTACATGAAGACATATAATCATACAGATAGAACAGAGGAATGTCTTTGCAATCTAATTAAAATAAGACGTTAGATCCGCTCGCATACTTGCTTCACTAACATTGAACAGCATCCCATAGAGGGTCACGTCAAAAGTCAAATTCGGAACTACTCAAGACTTAGGCCTTATTGCTTCAATAAATATGCAATTATTTTGCAGGCAACAATTTGATTGGTTGATAGAGTTTGACGTCTGACGTGACCCTCTATGGGATTTTGTTAGATGTTAGTGTAGCGAGTATGCGAGCGGATGTAACATATAATTTTAATAAGATTGAAGTCTTTGGTAACTAATTCCACTACGGATTTTTTGCATTTCTGTGGGTCATCGACAGAAATACATTTTAACGAAGTTGGTTCCTTATATGTGAAGTCTTAAACTTTTTTGGTCAAATATATTTTTAGTTTCTACATACTAATAAAATGAAAATCACAACAACAAACATGACAAATGCGGGTGATTAAACTTCTTTTGGGGCTACAGTACACCTGAAGGTGACGTTTACTCAGGTTTCAGAAAACAGAGAGGAAATTTTATAAAGTATAATATGTTAAATAAAAACTGTTTTGAATGGACAAAATAACTTAGTTTTAACTTAATATCAATTTAAAAATTTAATATCTTATTATTTGAAGAAAATATACAGGTACAAAACTAAATGTATGCTAATGCAGAAGAAAATTCAAACTAAATATTTAATTTTTCATTTTTGTCAAAATCTTTTATTTCTTACAATATTAATTACAATGTAGAGGTTGCATGTATTTCAAACATTTTGAAAATATTATATGTGTTAAAGCTCATAAATTATTTCAAATAATTGAATGCTATAAAATAAAGAAATTCAAAAATATGGACAAAAACCATTCCAGACAACATATCCCAATAATTTGATCATTGACCCCATATAATGTTAATCCCATGAGAATAAGGACAACAAAAGTAATCTGAGGCTATTAATAACTTGTAGTTCTTATCATTCAGATTTTTGTATATTCAATTAAAAATTGGGGGGAAATGTAAATATGACAGAGGAAATTCAAACAGTAATAATTATTAAGTTTATGGCCCAAACTCTAATCGTTTCTTTAAATGAAGCAACGCTGTTCCATTACTATAATATTTCATTATTTAAAGGGGTTTGTCGCTTGTAATACTTTGTGAGTGCATGAAGAAAAAAATTGGTCATGGTGGAAAAACTGAGATATTTCCCGAGAAATACTCAGGGGTTACTAGCATGAAAAGTAGGTAATTGACCTATACCGGGTAGTTATTTTAAATTGACATTTAACTCAAGAAGCATAGGTGTACAATGTGCAATAGGTGGTTTTTCGTTCTTATCAATGGAATTTCATTCATCTGAGTATACCTTAGAATGATTTTTGCACTGAAATTTGTCTTAATCAAAAATCATACCTTCAAAGTGTTCCCTTCAATATTTTTTATCCAAATAAATCATGGGACAAAGTATGCTATTATTCTCTCTTTAAAAAATACACATTAAAATTGTGACAAAGAAACACTTTTTAACTTTTTGCACTCACATAATATCATTTATTGGCATTAAATATTTAACAAGCAAGAAAATTATTTTAAATCTTAAACTTTTGCTGAATTGAAGCAGATTGATCAAAATTATCTTACATATTCAGAAAAGAAATTCAAAAGTGGTGGTCAGAGATGTAACTTTTTAGGTCACCTGAGTAAACTCAGGTGACCTATTGCTATCCGTTTTCGTCCGTCGTCGTGCGTCGTCCGTCGTCCGTCGTGCGCCGTGCGTTAACATTTCAACATTTTCAGCTTCTTCTCTGCAACCACTGAACCAATTTCAACCAAATTTGGCACAAAGCATCTATGGGTGAAGGGGAACAAAAATTGTGAATTTCATGATCCCTGCCCCCCTGGGGCCTGAGGGGTGGGGCCAAAACCACTAAAATTAATGCAATCTTTAAAAATCTTCTTCTTTACTCCTGGACA
>PRKT01001028.1:15802-56247 GCA_003671525.1 Saccostrea glomerata | reverse complement strand
TATATATATATACATATTATTTTGTTGCCGCCGGGCGCATAGTGTTTCACAAACACATATTGTTTCACATTCTTTTTCTGTAAATATGTGCAAGACATCTAGATTTGTAATTGATTTAGCGGTTAATGCGTTCCTCTGAAGCCACTAAAAAGAATACATAGTCAGATATAATACGTTTACAGTGATTTTTTAAGGCATTATGTTTATAATGATAAGATAAATTTTAAGCATTTCCTGTATTGTTTGTATTACGGAAAGTGTTTAACCCGGTTTTCGAACGAGTATCTAAAAGCCCATTTAAAGCGATTTAAGGCAATTTAATAACAAATTCAATAATTCGTCATATCGAATTCAAAAGTGTTTGTTGATAGCCCTAAATGAGCTTCAGCAAATCTTATCTTACTGTGATGCGTGTTCATGAATATATCAAGAAAAGTTATGTACATGTAATTTAAAAACTATATTTGTTGTTTTGGTCAAATTCTTCCTTTTCGGCTGCTTAATTGCGAAAATTTGCATGAATCTACGAAGTAAATGGATGTTATTTTTTTTATCTTCCATTTATTCAAATCTGTTACCCTTAAAAGAAGAGCAATCTTTACATATTAACAAATCTTTACCGAATTCATAAATTTGTTTTTAAAAAAGAATGTAATGAAAAGCTAATTGTTGAAGTGAAAATAATTTTTCTTTTTTTATTTCGAGAATCATCTTAATATGATGATTTTCACATCCGCAGATTCATTATCATGGATTGTTTTTAGAAAAGAAAGTGCTTTTTTCTCTGTACATGTCATTGCTCTTCTGAAGTTGTTGTTTTTCTTTGGAATATAAACACCCCTGTAAACGCGTGATCGACAACGCGGATGCGATCGGCAACGCAGATCAAAACATTGAAGAAGAAAGTATTGTAGGGGGTAAATTTAAATAGTTTTGTATGTGCTGGAGTGTAACCAGCTGAAAATAAAATTAGCAAACATTTAGTTTAGATAATTATCTACAGTTTAGGATTTACCGAGAGTAAATTTGTTTCACAGTTTCTGTGCAAATGCTATCGATCAAATCGACATTGTTCAAAATATCAAATTTTCATGCTTTGAAATAGTTTATTGTTGTTATTACCTAAGAACATTTGCTGCTTTTGTTATGTAACGGTTCTTGGAAGTATGAACTAAATGATTTTAAAATGAAAACAACACACATTATCTTAAAACAAATTTTAACTGGAAAATTTGACAACCGCGTGGCGATCGTCAACGACATTATCTTTTTATGAAGCGATTGTACAACATAGAAATAGCGATCATACAACACACGAAATAAGAATGGCACAAATCAGAGAATTTTGTTGTCAAAAGTTTATTTTGATATACAGTAGATATTTTACATTCAAATTAGGCAATCAGTCATTGTTATGTACCTTTTTAACTCTTAAAATTGTCCTACATCAATATAAAATTGAAATTAACTACGTAGATTAAAGAGATACAATTGAAAAAGAGTTTGATGGCTAACAAAAATGTAAGGTAGAAATTTTACCTCAATATTCATAACAGTGTCGCCCCTCCCCCTCCCCCCAAGAACCCTTAAATATCTTAGATGGCTTATCATGCCAAGTGTAAGTAAAGGAACATTTTCTAAACTCAAAATTCAATTTCGGAAATGTGTTGTGTGGGATGGAGGGAGAGGGTGTTATGATTCAAGTATTCTACAATGTACATGTACGTGCATGATGTTAAAATTGGCAATTAATTAGAAAAAATAATACTAATAATAATACCGGTAACAGTTTTCAGTAAAATAAAATATATCATGTAATACATAATGCTGTTATATTATTACGTGCGTGTACAACACATTTTACTGAAAACATTTACTGAAAATATTCGGTAAAGTTGCTACATGTAGGTATGCAAATTCCTTTGATCGTTATTTTTATAGTATTAAATACATATCTTTTTTATTATCTGGAAAAAGAATACATTTTTGATATGTATGCCAACTCCTGTAATTGAACTGCCATATCATAGACACAGGTGCTTGAGGACAGGACCCCCCCCCCCCCCCAAATATAGACCCCCAGGCCTGTTAGAATTTTTTCACATAAATTATATATGAATGACACATTTGTGATATAATCTATCCTATCAATTCAGAAAATTTGCTTAAACTTACATTTTATAAAAATATCTACCCTCTCTATGTATAAAAATTTTTATATAGAGAATGTAGGGTAACTAAATTTAATAGAACATTTGTTTCAGGTAATTTTTCGATTTGCTGGTATAGATCTTATCACAAATGTGGCAATGAAAGATTTTTTATGAGAAAAAAATCGAAAAAGCCCAGGGATCTATATCGATAGGGGATCCTGTCCTCAAGCACCTGTGATCATTGACAATAAAACCTTTTTTTTCTATATTGCTAAAATTCGGTCCTATAACACTCAATAGGTATCTGTTTTAAACATTAATCAAATAATATCAAGTTTTAGGGTTCCACGGAGTTTTAAATTTTGTTCTCTTAAAATATGGACATTATTCAACTAATATACAAGAACGTCAGTTAAATTCGCTCTTTCCCTCTCGAAAATCAAATGTTTGGTATCTCGTTCTATTTCGACAGACTTTCCACCCATACCACATGGCTATCTATTACTTTATTTCATTAAAAGTATTTTATAAATTTCAAGTTGCACGATCGCATGTTTATCATATTTTCTTTGTTGTACGATCGCATATATAGAGTCGTGGCCGATCGCCAAAACGTTTGGCATGTGTTCACTTCAAACCATTATTTCAATGCTTTCTATTTGATGAAGAACTTCAAATAGGATTTAAAATTTATGATTTACCTATTTACAATGCAAATGTGCCTTTTGGACTGTCGGGTATACGTAATAAGGTAAGAAATACCACTTAAACGAGGTTCATGTGTCATGTTAGGGCAGTCATGTTCAAGGAAAACTTAACTTTAACATAATATATGGTGATTTTTAATGCGTAGGGGACTTTTATGGTGTTGAACATTTCTAGTAGCATTTAAAAAGTTAGAAATGTTGAAGGATAATTGCGAGGAAATAGAACAAAATAATGTTTTATTTAACCTCATCTTCCTCATGTAGTTGAGTTTAGCTATCCGCGTTGCCGATCGCATCCGCGTTGCCGATCGCGCGTTACAGGGGTGATAAACAGCAGCAGTAATAAATTACGATATGGTAGTTCTAGTCTAAAGCTGATTCTAAAAAAAATTAAAAACTTGAAAAAATGAAGATAAGTGAATTGAATTTTTACATTTCTTTACTTGTACTTGCCAAAAATGTGTAGATGATTTTAGAATATATCAATCAGAATGTTTTCTAAGAACGAGATTTTTTGTTATGGTCAAATTATTCCTTAGCGGTTGCTTTATTTCCTAATAAGTGTGCAATAAGAGCGTAATAAGCTTTAAAAAGAGGACAAAGTGTGAGCATTTTGTTCATTTCAGTCCCTAAAAGCTGTTTAGTTAACAAATAGTATCATTATCGAGGAAGTAATTCATATATTTATCATCTTTTATCAAATGAGTACCATTTAAAAAAAAAAGATATTTGTAAAGCAATTATTCATTTGTTAGCTTATATGTATTTTATTAGTGGGATTAAACTAAGAATATGGCTCGAGAAACCTTTGACATTAAATGGAGATTCTGATAGGATAAAGAAATGATTATTATAGTTACTAAAGCACAGTTGATGTCATAATTGCCTTCATATAGGTTAAACGTAAAAAAAAAAATTATCTTTTTTCTAAACAATGTTTGAATTTCATGAATTTGAAATTTAGCTTTTAAAAAATAAGATGACACTTTAAATCTTTATGATTGTATGATTTTTTTCAAGGGGCAAGGATCACAATTTTTAAATATGAATACATACATAATGTTCTGTTAACGGAAACATATCATTAAAGAAATACTTTTACAACCCATTAAGATAAAAGATCGAATACATGTACGTCTGATAACGTACATTTTAATGTAGTGCTTTATTGATTCATAACGTAGGAGTGACTGCGAGTAGAGGTAATTAGTATTGCTCCATATACACCCAAAACATACATTTTCAGTCTCGGTCGACATGCATTTTCTGGTAATATGTGACTTTATCTTACTTATAAATTTGAAAATTAGTTTTATTTCCACGTAATCGAATATTTGGCCCTGGCCCTTGGCCCTATTATTTTAAACAATAAGGGCAATGCCTTGCATATAACACGTGTATATGTCTTATACATGTAACAAGGCCTTCCCCTGGGGTTCTTCAATATTGACCCTTTAACACTGACCTCTGAGTTTCCTCTTCCTTTCAAAAATTAAAATTTAGCCAAAATTTTTAAAAGGTTGGTAATTTGGATTTCATATTTCAAAGATACTCGTATATCATTTACACATAACTTTTTGGATAACAACATTTTTTATCTCTTGACCCAATTGGAGTTTTGCCTAAATTTGAGAAACTTTAACCCTCGCAATAATCTGCAATACGAGGACATCTGTTTTGCAAGCACGTGTTGTTTATTATTAAGTAATTGTTCTTTTACATAAATTTTCTCTATATAAAACTACATTTCTGTCTTTTTTCCCCTTAAATTTAGGGTTCATTAGATAGAAATGAATATATGCATCTCTGTTTAGTTAAACACGACAATAGAAAATTGATATTTTTTAAGACTTAAGGTAGAATGTAGAATACATATGTACTTGTGATATGTATTGGAATTGTTACGTGATGTCAAAGTTATCTTTTAACTATTCAAAACACGAAAACCATTGCATGAATACAAATAGATGTAACCAATATAGCGTAAATAATATGGCCACATGCACATATCCAAAATCCTGGATTTTAAATTTCAATAGACATGCATCTTAAACATTCAAAATTAAAAAAGGCATTTCTTCCCCTTTCTGTTGTAGTCGTGCATTATTTCAATTATGAATTCTATAAAGTAATGAAGTTAAGGACTGTGAAATCGTCATTTCTTCCCAACAGAATTACTCGCATAATCATTTATTGATTCTTTTATCAAGAAGACGGAAGTGAATAGAAGATTGGTTATTTGTTTAACTGATAAGGACAAACTGTGTCTTTGATACAGCTACACAGAGCCCTGTTGTATCAATGATTAAGTGTTCTCCACTGTTTATTTTTTGTACAAAAATTGACATTTCGACTTGTTAAAAAAAAATCAGAAAATATGTGGGAAAGACTCGAATCTTCATTTACTTAATTCTCTGTTCCTTGTAAAAGTTGATAAGTTATTCATAACAATGAATGGGTCTAAACTTCTATTTTATTTCATATGAAGTAACACAATATTTTGTTTTTTTTAATTTGATATTCATATCCTGTTCGCAGGTAAAAGAAAAAAAAATCTGGATCCGCCCCCAGACTTGAGGACAATGATCTCTTTAAATGTCCACGGTCCGCCTGTGTTTACTTGAGATAACGATAAATATGCCTTACTGGTATGTCCGTTGTAAATATATACAACAATCTTGAATTTATTACGTCGAACACCGAGGCATTTTCTATCTTTAAAAGCGGTCCTGGGACTTTTTGACCTTTCAATTTTGAGATTTGGAAATATAATCATGGTATTGCTTCAATGACTATATATTTGTTTTAAATAAATGTGTGCATATAGGTGATTTTTTTTTCAATATTTCATATACAAAGTTAAATCAGGGTTCTTACATGTTATGACACGACAATGCATTCTTCGATCGATCGAGAGAGATAGAGAGGGAGAGATATAGATAGAGGGTTTGATGTAGTTGAATATTTATAAGACTGTCCTTTGAATAATAAATAATATACTATCTTACCATAAGCACTGGTAACATGTAAAATCAAAAATATTCCACCGACACAGTAAAACCACACAGCGCTTCTACCCATGTCGTACATTTCGGGGCGACTGACAAAGATTCGCTTAAAAATCCAGGAAGTAAAATTGACGACAGTTCATTTAAAGTTTGACCACGTCAGAAGGTCTTGATGTTACACTGTATACTTTCGGTCGGAGATTAATAAGGGGGTTTTAAATTCACACGATCCAGAATTGACAAGCTATAAGGGTGAATCCAGGTGTATATACGTAGAAAGTAAGGTATATTTAAATGAGAGGCATTAGTGTCTCAACCCATGCAGAGTTATAGAAATGGCGTTATAATCGAAAACATTTAAAGGAATTCAACAATAGATGACCACTTTTTTATAAATATGTAAACATAGAATTAAAAATCAGTATTTACTTCCTGATAATTGAACAAAGAGCTCGATGAAAATCCGGGGAAATATTAGGAGTAGGTAATATAATTCTGCTTGCTACAGTAAACTTATAAATATACATTTTTTTCAGCGAAATAAAAGGGTTTTCAGTCCAAAAAAGACCCCCCTTTCTGAATTTCCTTATTTCCTGTCTAAAAACAAGTAACTCTTGTCGCTGCCTGTGTACTTAAGAAGGTTATAGCACTTAATGAATTTCCGGACTCGGTTAGGAGAAAGATCAATTCCTTACGCGTCTGTGCGTAAATATCACAATATAAATCATATATGGAGAGAGAGAGATGTATTTAAGTTTTGTTTAAAGTTCAATCTTAAAATTAAAAACAAATCGTTGGAAACATACAATTTTTTGCAAGGTTGTTTCAATCATAAGTATTCCACTTAAATGTATATTAACATAACTAGATTTGGAGTGGTTTTAAAATTTATTGCATATATCTATGACCATGGCACATGGGAAATAATACGGTGACATGTTTTTCTTTTTGACATTTCTTTTCTAGTAGTTAAAAATCAATCCGAGGGTGGATTTTTGGCACCCGATTGTGTACAAAGGGTAAATGTATATGATGGCCATAATTTAAGCCTACTTTATACAAAAAAAATATCTGTTTAAATTACCATTTTCTGCAATCTACATTAGGAGTCATAAATTCAGTCGATTCCTGAGTGTAATCAACTTTTATTTGTAATACTTATTAGTTGTACGTTTCAAATGTTTCATATAACATTTACTCTCTCTCTCTCTCTCTCTCTCTCTCTCTCTCTCTCTCTCTCTCTCTCTCTCTCTCTCAATTTTCAATTGTACGCCTGGGGTTCGACGACAAGAACAATCCTCCATAAGCCATTTATATCATTCGGAATCCGAATCACTTAATCTGATCACATGATACAGATACTAGTGTACAGTGTTATAGCACAACATCAAACTAGGAAAAACCACGAAGGATTACATCTTTGCCTCTGAAATAAATTTGAATTAAACCTGTTAAACTGCAATAAAAAGGGTAGGCCGGTTTGACGACTTTTCACAAGGAAGTGAAATACAGTCAAGTTTGTTTGTAAAAGGTTTTAACTTTAAGGGCTCACAAAAACGGGATTTACAACCGCATAAATGAGTGTATACATCTGTGTTTGAACATTTTGTATATTTTAACCCCATGAAATCCCGGCCTAGTTCCTGTGTCAGTAATCTGTGTGTCACAGTCACAAGGACAGAGTTTCCTTTGATTCTCAGTGTTCAGTAGGTCATAAATAACGTAGATCTTAGCAATGTATTTAACAAGCAGAGAATGTGTGTCCCCTGTTTAAGGAAAATAAAACATGCGCAGTTCGGAGGGGGGGGGGGGGGGGGGGGGGGGGGGGGGGGGGGGGGGGGGGGGGGGAGTCGGATCCCCCTCACTGAATTTGTAGAAATGTATACATGCATGTATACTGAAGCAAATAAAATATACAATTATGGATATAAAGATTTAACTGCTTATACTTTATTATGTGTATAGAAGATTCTTTTTATATGGAATATTTATCACACTGTAATGATGATTTTATAAGTTTGTACATTTTTCATTTTGCGTGCTGAATACTATTATTTAGTAAAAAAAAAGTATTTCTAATAAAAAAAAGGGGGGGGGGGTCCGTCCGAGACTTGTACTCGGGACCTCTCACATGGGAAGCGAGAAACATACCACTAAACCACGGATTCGAAGCGCTTTACATGGAGTCAAGTATATGCAGAAGTGAAGTCACATACATGTATAAATTCATGTTTGGTATTGTCAAAATTTTACACAATGCATGGTGTTTGATTTATTTAGCCTTTATTAAACAGTTCTAATAGATGTAATAAGAACATAAAGTCCGCCGAGAACCTGTTTTATACGCAATAACTCTTCTCATGCCCCTGTGCTAAAAATAGCGACATGTTATACTATAAATACTAATAAAACAAACGGGGCGGGGCACTTTGAGAGGGGTGAGAGAGGTCCTAGGGAGTTTTGGTATAAAATTACATTGCATAAGCTCAAAATCTTCTTGAAATATCGCCCGGAAAAGATAGTGTTTCATACAGACAGAATGTACAAATTTACGACTTCGAACTTTGACCTCAAAATCAATAGGGGTCTTCATTAGGCCACAGGGAGTTGTTATGTAAAATTTCATTGCAATAGCTCAAATGGTTCTAGAGATATCGTGTGGAAACGAAAGTGTTGTAACAGACAGAATTTGCTTATTTATGACCTTGACCTTTGACCTTTTGACCTCAAAATCAACAGGTTTCTTCTTTTGTCCATAGGGAGTTGCTATGCTAAATTTCATTGCAAAAGCTCAAAGGGTTCTCGAGATATCGTGTGGAAACGAAAGCGTTACAGACAGACAGAAAGACGGACGGACGGACAAACCCAAATTAATATCCCCCACTTTTCAAGCAGGGGACAAAAAATATAATCCATGTAAGCAATGTTTGCTTTTGCCTTCCTCATTCTACAGTCAGGAAGACTTCAAAGTGTAATATAGAAAAAAGACAAAAAGTATAACTCCAAGCACATAGTTATCAAAAAAGTCCCAGCTGTCATATCAATACTATTTATACATCTTTAATATCTAAGTCCATTTTCTTTTATTCAAGAAACCCAAAAATATGTCCGATCAAAAGGTGATTAAATTTGGGCAGGGGTGGGGATGGCAATGGAACACGTTGTTACTTTGTAAGCGTTTGGTAAAATCTTACTGCATGGGTGGTATATAGGCAAAACTGCATATAAGAAAGGGGTATCTCCACCAGTGAAACTGGAGGGAACTATTGTAAAATCACAAATTTTCGTAGGGTTTTTCGTTGTTTTCGTTTTATAAAGGGACCCACAAATTCATGTCCACCACGGAATGTAAACTGTTACATACATAACTACTCAAAAATTCTTCATCCACGAATTCAAATCCCCACGAATTTTCACCGTTTTTCACATGGCTCTTTTGCTATAAATAGCGACACGCGACTTTTAATACAGACGGGAGATAACTCTTAAACTTTGAACAAAATTCTTCCTGAATAAAAATACATGAAAATACTTTTAACTCACAAAAAATCAAAATAAAAAACACCGGGGCGGGACACTTTGAGAGGGGCGGGCGAGGATGAGAATCTAAAGATTAATTTTATCTGGCCTGAAATTAAATAATTATACGTGTAATAAATCGATTTAGAATAATATACATAACGACATGGAAAGGTTAAACATTTTTATTTACGTTAATTTCAATTGTTTGAATAGTAAAATTAATTAATTGTTAACTTAGTTAAATCAATAAAGATATTCATGTTATTTTTTTCCACGCGGGGTGCAATTTCTTGAATCCATGGTTCCAGAGATATGACACATGCACTCAGATTTGCAACATTTATTGTTCACCAATTCTATGTCTCCAATATAAAATGAGTTGTTTTCCTTCAATAGATTTAACGAGGCTGAGTCTAATTCGAGTGCGCATGACTTTGCTCAACATTTTATTTTCACGCAGTCATAAGTGCGACAGTATACGAAATCTCTAGGGCAGAAACAAAAAAATATATGGAGAAAATGTGATAATTTGGCGCTATTCCAACAAATTCCAATAGGGTCCAATAGTAAAATTTGACAACTTTTGAGATGTCCCCCTGAGAGATCGGGTGATAAACGTTCGATTTTTAAATATTAAAACAATAAGAATAACAGTAAAAATGAACTAACGAAAAATTTTCAAAATTCCTAAGGTACAATTAATTAGACTCGGCCTCGTCAAATCCAATCTTGGTATACTAGTACTTAAAAATGATTGTATATTGTGGTATACGATATCATTCTATAAGTGCATGGTATCTTCACCTACTCGATTCTTTTCCGAGAAAAAAAATATGAAGCGTTTAACGAGGATGTTAATTGACTTAAGTCAGTTAGTGTTCAATCAATTTCTCAAACTTTTAATTTATACATTAAGTCAAGTGGTCATGCGCCACAAAGCTCAACTGATCATGAGTCACATAAGCCCTGGAGTTTTCCAGCATATTTTAAAATAGACTTTCCCTCCACTTTATACCCTTCTTACATTTTAACAACATATTTTGACCATATAGAAGCGCCTATGGGTTATTTATACTTAACTGAACTTTAAAACACACAACAAAATCAATGTGAACTAGAAAGTCTGCTTTTGCAAGCAATAGCGTATGTCGCCCAGAACTGTACAAGACTTTTATTTTTTGTATCATTAAAACAATACACATTAGCTAATCTTGGACAACCATCAATTTGTATCAGTCCTTTCAGTACTTTCAGTACTTGATTTAAAAATCAGAGTAAAGAATTTTCGTTTTCCTTTGGTTTCCTTGGCAACAATCGATTATTTGAAAATTTTAAATGTGAATCGCACAACTACAGATACTAATCATTAAAATAAACAAAATTTCATAACGAATGTTAAAGGGACCAGAGAGAACACTCGCGGAAAAAAATTCGTCGCATTTTGCAGGTTTCCATGGCAACGGTAGCCATTTTGAAACTAAATGAGCACATAACACAACTACAGCCAGTGGTCGTCCTTTGGGAAAAGTTTCAGGAATATTGCCCCAGTCATCTCCGAGAAACAGCCTGGAGAACAAAAACATGCGAACAGTCAAAATATGTCGCCCGACTTCGTTCGGGGGGACTTAATAATTGACTACTGTGGAGCTTGGAGACCCGTCCTTCGGATGAAACCGTATGAATATAGGCCCTGGGTCTCAGTAGGTGTTTACTTGGAAAAGATCCCTTACTGCGCAATATAGCCATGAAGGTATAAATTTGCATCCGTCTACTGGAAATTAAATTGGTGACCTCTCCATGTGTATGACTAAAAAAATCTCGATAGAGAAGTTAGACAGTAAACAAGCATTTTATTATACTCTATTGAGCACAAGTTGTCTTATTTGTATAAAATAAATCTGAATTTTAAATGTGGGTACTTCAAATGTCATAATAATGGCACACTTCTTTTTTAAATTATTATCCCTTCGAAAAGGAGTTGGACGGAGTATAATATCAAGATTTTGAGTATGTGTTAGTTTAAGTGTGTGTTTGTTTGTCCTTGTGCGAAGCAAAATTGATGTAATTTGCATTAGGATCGATGTTAAATGCTAACCCATTTATTTAGTTTTTCCATAGTTTCAAAATCACATATTTTGCTACTCCTGTCAACATTCACACTGAATCTCTTTTATAGTCCAATTCCACCACTGGAAACTGATTTTATCATAATTGAACTTTAAAACTTCCCATATAATGCATCTTGCATACTGAGTATACATGATTATTATCATGATCTTGTTATTCTTCTAAAAAGTACTTTTTTAAAGTGTGTTTTGTTTTGTCCATAATAATTTCACACATCAGATCCATGCTTGTGTGGTTCAAGAAGGGCTTTCAGTTCTCACTATTATAATGATTTCCCTATTTAGATGCCATAAAAATCCCCAGATATTTCCGATCCAAGTTTGAATATCCGCCATTTTGAATCGCCATTTTGACTTTTAACTTACAGCTGCACCATCATTCAATTGTAGAATAGAGAGAAGTGGAGGAAAAAAATACAAATCTGCAGTGTTTAGATGTTTGCAAATATAATATCTTGAACAAAGAAGAATAAAGAAACAATTATAGACAAATAAATCAGAGAAAATTCGAATGAAGTGTAGAAACGACTAAATTTTCTGAGTAAAAGTAATAAGGTTAGCATTCTATTATATTTCTTACAGTTTTATTACACCCAGTTAGATATTCACCCATTTCTCCATTTTGAACGCTGTTTAGAGAAAATTAGAAAAACTGGAAGTCCACCATTTTGAATCGCCATTTTGACCTTTTTAACGCCATTTTAATGAAGGCCAGCATATTTTTTCGGATTCAGCATACTCGAAATAGGTTAAAACAAACTCTGCTGGACCAAATAATAATTATTTGCCGTTAGAAGTTATATCTAGCCTTCTGTTTAAAAATCAGGACCAGACTATTACAGATAATGTCCAAGCTTTTTATTATTTTTAAACATATTTAATTTTATCTTAATTTCCATTCCCTGACCTTTACTTGTACTTCCGTCGAATTTTTTCTGCTCTTGAAGACTCTTCCGCCTTATAAACCCAAATTTTTTCTTCATGCATAATAGGAAAAACTCTGATACAAGTAGCGCTGGAACTACTGAGTCTGTATTATAAGACTAGGTGTAAATTTCATAAAAATAAGAACATGACACTAGATGTAATACTTCAATTCAAAAGAAATATAAATCAGGAGATCTACACACAAAAAACAAAAAAACAAAAAACAACAACAGATGTGTAAATTGGGAACAGTTAGGAAACAAATACTCTCTCTCTCTCTCTCTCTCTCTCTCTCTCTCTCTCTCTCTCTCTCTCTCTCTCAAATTGTCAATGTAAAGGACTGGGTACGTTCAGTCCGATAATCAGCACGTTAACAATGTATCAATTCATTATGATTATTTAGGGTTTCCACTATGTGATAAAGGTATATACACCGGTGACGATTGAATACAGTGTTTGTGTCTCAATAAGCTGCTCTACATGTTTAGAGGTCCTCATCTTAGCGAGAGTCCGATCGAATATAGCGGACACATTCCTTTTACGAATCATGTTCAGCTTCAAGTCAAAATATTAGCCAGTTCATAAAATTAAATAACCATACATGTAATAAATCGATTTAGAAAAAAATATACATAACGACATGAAAGGATTAAACATTCAACAGTACGACATTTAACTCTGGACACGACATAGTCCAGACTTTTTACTACCATCTCTAATTATGATATCCAAAATATTTTATATCACTTCGTGGGATTTCTTAGCAGTATCCCAGGGTCTCATGTTGAACTCACAGACACCTCCACTTCTAAAGGTATGAAGTCCTAAAATTCAGAATCCCATGGGAGAATGGTGGGATTTTCAGTCCCACCAACTATCCCACCATTCTCCCATGGGAGAAAAAAAGTCAGATGGGATATTTTCTCCTAGGGGATTTTTTCTCCCATATATTTGTTCAAATGGGATAAATCCCACGGATATTGACATTGAATTTTTTTCTCCAATACATTGTTATATTTGGAATATATTCAAAACATAATGATGAGAGATTTGTCATTGTCATAATTTTTGGGACATATCCCATGTTTCACAATGTTTGGGAGAAATTTTTTAATTGCAAATATCCGTGGGATTTATCCCATTTGAACAAATATATGGGAGAAAAAATCCCCTAGTAGAAAATATCCCATCTGACTTTTTTTCTCCTGTGGGAGAATGGTGGGATAGTTGGTGGGACTGAAAATCCCACCATTCTCCCATGGGATTCTGAATTTTAAGACTGCATACATTTAGAAGTGGAGGTGTCTGTGGGTTCAGCATGAGACCCTGGGATACTGCTAAGAAATCCCACCAAGTGATATAAAAATATTTTGGATATCATAATTAGAAATGGTAGTAAAAAGTCTGGACTATGTCATGTCCAGAGTTAAATGTCGTACTGTTATAATTTTTTATTTAATTTCAATTGTTTGAATAGTAAAGTTAATTAATTGTTGACGTAGTTAAATCAAAGATATCCATGTCATTTGCTTTCCACGCAAGGTGCAATTTCTCGAATCCATGGTTCAAAGATACATGCACTTAGATTTGCCACAATAAGTTCACAATAGTTCTGTGTCTCCAATATAATGAGTTGTTGTCCTTCAACAGATTTAAATCCAATCTTGGTACTTAAGAATGTACAGCTTGTATGTTGTGGTATTACGATCTATACACTGTAAGTGCATGGTATCTTCACCTACTCGATTCTTTTCCGAGAAAAAAAAAAATATGAAGCGTTTAACGAGGATGTAAATTGACTTAAGTCAGTTAGTGATCAATAAAGAGCCATAGCGCATTTGATAGTCACTTTCGCCTACTCTAGTAGTGATTTTTTAAATACTTTGTTTAACCAAATTTTGTCATACAATGTTAGTTTTTACATGCCTGAAAGCAACTCACACAAAACTAATACTCAATTATTAATAGTTCCTTCATATTATAGATATAAAAATCGTTCAGTTTATATTGATAGTATAGTAAATACTGAGGTACCCCCCTAAACACTGACAAACTGTTGGAAAAGACCACTCTTAACCAGAAAAACAACTTCAAAGAAGGATATGGAGATAACAAACAGTATTCAAAATTCTAAATAATTTTACTTGGATATGACTGCACTTCATTACGTTTAGATAATTTTGTTTGAAGGTGGTCTTCATATTGAAAACGTTGAAAATGAATTTAATTTTTCTTCTAAAGTTATTTCAAAATTCAACAATCTGTTTAATTTTATCCATTTGATTACCAAGACTTCGTGGCGTAGTGGTGTGATTGCTGGACTGAAGACGTAATAATCGTGAGTTCAAGTCTCTCAGTGCGTGTTACTTAACTATGATTTTATTTTATTTTTCTCTGTGTACATTTTCCTATGTTTTCTTTTATTATTTCATAATACATGAGTAAATAATTTTTAAAAGAGATATATAATACAACATTACACATTGAAAGTATTCTGGGGAAAAAGAGTCTAAAACTATTCTAATGACCCAAAGTCATAGCTGCTAGCCTGTTTTTAAAATTTTCAAACAATCTTGTTTAGAATAAGAGTATTGGACAAGTAAAATTACTGTCATGCAACAAACTTGCAACTATGAAAATATAAAACTGGTTCACAAATGATTACATACGTGTAGTTTGATTTTGAATTGAAAAGGTACATGTATCTATAAATAGAAACAGGCGATTTCCTTTTAAATATTTGAGTAGGCATAGGTAAGGCAGCTATGGCTGTTTCTGAAACTTTACATCACATGATTGATACAAGTGGTCATTGGCCATGTGCAAAGCTCAACTGAGTCACATAAACCCTGCAGTTTTCCAGCAAATTTTAAAACAGACTTTTCCCCCACTTTATTCCCTTTTTATACCGGTATTTTGACCACATATTATGACCATATCGTATCAGCACCTATGTGTCATTTACTTAAGTAAACTTCAAAACACACAACAAAATCAATTTGAATAATTGAAATTTTATACCTTCTTTAAGGAGTTGGACTGGGTATAATATCATGATTTTGAGCATGTGTTAGTTTAAGTGTGTGTTTGTTTGTCCTTAAGCTTGTGCGAACCAAAATTGATGTAATTTGCATCAGGATAGATGCTAAATGCTACCCCATTTATTATTAAGTTTTTCCAAAGTTTCAAAATCACGTGTTCTGCTACATGTACTCCTGTCAACATTCACACTGATTCTAATTTACAGTCCCATTCTACCACTGGAAACTGGTTTTATCATAATTGAATTCTAGAACTTCCTATATGATGCATCTTGCATACTGAGTATACCTGTATATTATCATGGTCTTGTTATTCTTCTAAAAAGGACTTTTTCAAAGTATGTTTTGTTTTGTCCATAATAATTTCACACATCAGATCCATGCATGTGTGGTTCAAGAAGGGCTTACAGTTCCCACTATTATAAGGATTTCCCTATTTAGATGCCACAAACATCCCCCGATGTTTCCCTGTCAGTCCCAGTGGATACCAGGGAGTTAGCAGGATAGTAAGGGACAATGACAGGGATTCATAGAAAAATGTCAGGGAATGACAGAAAATATCACGGAGAGACAGGAAAATGTCAGGATCTAACAGAAGAATGTCAGGTAGAGACAGGAAAATGCCAGGGACTAACAGGGGAATGTCTGGGAGAGACAGGAAAATGTCAGGGACTGACAGGGGAATGTCAGGGAGAAACAGGAAAATATCAGAGGCTGACAGGGGAATGTCAGGGAGAAACGTGGAAATTTCAGGAACTGATAAGGGAATGTCAGGGGTAGACAGGGAAATGTAAAGGACTGACAGGGGAATGTCAGGAAGAGACAGGGGAATGTCAGGGACTGACAGGAAAATGTCAGGGGATTTTTTTTTTGGAATCTAAGGGGAAAATCACTTTAGAAGTTTGCCAAATACTCTACACTAAGGGCCATGGAGCAGGGAGGGATCTTTTTTATGCCAGCACTTACTGTGACATGTGTTTGTTTATACAGCCTCACCCGAAGGACTGGAAAAGAAAACTTGAACTCATCTAGAAAATATAGGTTAAATCCAGAATATGAAGGTAGTTTGGTATCTCTGGATGTAGTGTCAATGAAAGATTGGTTCAGATCGGGCTTTATACAGTTGGGAATGGAAATGCTCCTAAAACCTTTACTAGTGTTCTGGATGCTTACATGTTTGCTAATGCCAACACCAAGATTAAGCATAAGCTCATCTGAAAAAGACAAAAAATATTCATTATACATGAATTGTATAGAAATTAGTCTAGATTCTAAATAAAAACAATAATAATGTTAAATGTAGTTGAGTTTATTATGCAACTATCACATTTATAGAGATGTGAAACAGTGAATAGAATTCAAATCACACAAAAAAATCCAGTCAACAATTGCTCTTTCATTCTTACCACTACCTTATTATGTTTATCTGGTAAGTACATGTACATATTAGCTGAAATGAACTTTATACTCAGTACTCAGGATTCAATGATTGTAATGAGCTATTGTATAAGATATAGGCTGTACTAGTACTGTAAATCTCTTTTTATTCGCAAGAACTTTATTTTCGCATAATTACGCGAGACAATGTGCTCGCGAAAATTACATTCTC
Source organism: Saccostrea glomerata (assembly GCA_003671525.1). Lineage (NCBI taxonomy): Eukaryota > Metazoa > Mollusca > Bivalvia > Ostreida > Ostreidae > Saccostrea > Saccostrea glomerata. The sequence continues at coordinate 39,154 of PRKT01001028.1, read as the reverse complement.
ACATATAATACTATTCCTTAAGATTATAATGAGCAAAACCAAAATTCATGAAAATTTTGTCTCGCTAATCAAGAGTCGATGACTATCTCGTGAAAATAAGGTGTCGCGAAAATTTAGTGATCTACAGTAGTAAAGGAAATTTGACTATTATTTTTCCAAAATATATATTTCATTTCCACAAAAAAAAAATTTCATTCACATTAAATTTGTTTACTTTAAAAAAAAAAAAGATCACAAACATAACTCTTACAAAGTAAATAATTTCCTCCTATTCCTAAGCCTTTTTCTAAAAAAATATATCAATATCATAAGGCTGTAAATGTAGGAAAATTTCCAAGCTTGTTTTGAATATTTTCAGGAAATTGAAAGATTGCATAATTCTCCAAGAAACGTTTACTTTTCGATTTTTTTCTTTCTTTTCTAATTTTGGGGAAAGGAAAAGTATGTTATTCTATATGGCCAAAAAATAATTAAAAGTTTCTCAGCCATCGCCGAATCTAGTCCAAAACTGATAGTTTTTACTGACATATTGAAAACAAAAATAATTCAATTTTCTATATTTCCAATTTAAAAAAAGACAATTGAGTTATCCTTCCTTTACAAAAATGTTCATAGACGTTTTTAAAATGTATTAGATAAAGAATATATTTCAAGTTTAGTAGGATATTTTGTGAATTAAATATGTTTGGGATAACATTTTTTTTTTGTCAATCCAATTTTTTTTCATTGCAAATTTGGAAATATTATATCCCCTTACAGTTCATTATAAATATTAACTTACAATAATGATATGCTGATAATTTTACAATAAATTCCGAAACATGCACACTCTGCATACATCAAGAATAAAATAAAATTTCTGCCCTTTTACTATAATTCACAATCATTCTCATATTTTAAAACTTCCAAGAAAACACACATATATCATTGTATACCTATATGTCAAAAATAGAGTCAAAGTAAACAAAGCATAAAAGATTAAATATGACAGAAAAAGTTGCCAAAGAAGGAAGACAATTGTTACTTATCCGATTCTTTAGCTTTGTTTGAAAATGTAAAGTAATGCATGTGAAATTTTTAGCTTGAACATGCATTTTCCCTATTGTTACAGTATGAAATGAAAAAATAAATATTTTTTTTTTTTTTCATAATTCCTTTAATTTAATTCAAACTTTGTTCTGTTATGTTCATACATGTATAAATAATGGTGTGGCCACACAATGCTACCTATATACAATCTCTTTCCATGGTACAATGTCACAAAGTTCATTTATCTGTTTGGTTATAAAAGTTTTTACAGTCATAACAATTATTTCATATAAGAGCTCTACATACAATTCTTGGTTGTAAATTAACTACTGTATATAAAACAACATACACTTTGGTCCCCGCTTTACCATATATACTCATCTATAAGTTGGTCCGCCTATAAGTCGGTTAAATTTTTTAATCTAATGTTAGAAAGATGACCTTCTAAAATACCAATATTTTTATATCTCGCCTACAAGCCGGACATATAGTTTTGGACCAAATGAAAGTTTAACTCCAAAAAATCTGACTTAAACGCGAGTATATACGGTAATAATATTTTTTGAACTGTAGTCCATTCACTTAAATTTTGGTCCTCATTGAAAAAAAAACACGTTTGTAAGTCAAACATTCAAGTAAACTTCTATGGTCAAAGTGCATGCTTGAAGATTGATGTAAAGAAAAATATTAAAGAAAATAAAAAGCCACATGCCAGCCAATATATTTAAAATTAAATCCTTTGATATGTTTTTGTAAATCACTGAAGAAGAAATCTCAGGTCTGGCATAATTAATTTTCACTTAAAGATTTGGAAAAAAAAAATTAAAGCAAATCATGACATGGGGTCTTCACTGAGCTTGGAACCAGGAGAAAACAGCAAAACTCTTTTAGTACGTACATGGATATTGCAATTCATGGATATAGCGAATTTATCTTGGATCCCCAACTATATAAATTCCACAAATTACCTATACAGATATAAGGAATTATGGATATAGCGAATTTATCTTGGATCCCCAACTATATAAATTCCACAAATTACTTATACAGATATAAGGAATTACGGATATAGCAAAGTAATTTCACAGATCCCAGTGACCTTGCTATAACCGAGTTTTACCATAATAACTTTCCTGCTATTTATATATAAAATAAATATCTATTTGACTAGATTTTGTTAGTAAGCCTGCTTAATTAACATTTTATTCAGAAACAATTTTACCAAATGTTAGATATACAAACACACATGTTAAAATCTGTCATTTTATTTTTTATAAAAAATTAATCACATTTATAATAGACTTTGTATGTATCACATTTTTAATAGATTTTGCAAAAAATTAAATATATATGAAATAATTTTGTTGAATTTGTCAACATTTTTTTTTAAATCCTTTTTTATCCAAAAATAGCAAAAAATAGGTCATCACATTAAATTTGTATAAACAAAATAATTTAATATTTTGAATGTTTAGTTACAGAAACTTCACAACCTGAATAAATCACAGATAGCATAATATTTCGGAAAAGTTTTGTCAAATAAGTCCAATGACCTGATTTGGTCTAATGAACTATGATTAAGTCAACAGAAATATATTCTACCATTCAAATATAGGACATACAGTATACATATAAAGAAAAACAAGGTTGCTTGAATTACATTTAAAATACAAAAATTATTCAGGAGAGGCAGAAATTGATTTGATCTTTTTTTAAATTTTGTAAATTAGCTTACAGCTACTATTAATTTTGTTCATAACGATCTTTTGTATAAGAAACTGTAAATGTTTACAAAAACAATATTTTCTGAATGTTTACCCTCACTTAAACTCCATTCAATAGTCATTTTAATCGATTGAATTCAAGAAAAAAGAGGTCATTTGAACATTCAATCACATTAAGAGTATTAAAGGGACGTAACTCTCTCACAACCAACTAGCACAACCACCTGAAGTTAAGAAAAAATAATTAAAAACAAAATATTGTCATCAATATAAAGAAAGCTTCTTCAAAAACGTAAAGTTTATATTGGGAAGCTCAGTAGAATTTTTTTTCTTGTGAATGTTGAATCACAAAACCAGCAAAAGACAACAAAAAGACAATTCTATTGTAAAATCCATCCAAAACTATACACATGTACCTCATTCAAATCACAGAGAAAAGTCAATTCATCACTAACACTTACATATCAATGCTCACTAAAATCAAGCAATGCATTTTAATATACTAAATATATGTAGAACTGAAGGTAAAATTAGCTTGATGGCAATTCATGCAATTGTGCATCAAACCCTGGATGAAATCTGCACGATATACTTTTACCGTATAAGTGGAAATTTTAGCAAGATACAAATTTGTACTTTAAAATTGGAATTCTAGTTTTAGCGATATTTAAATTTAGCCATTTTAAAATGACCACTAAAGAACTATTACAAATAAAACACAATTTTTATTTTTAGAAATATCTAATTTTAGCGATCTCAGCAATCCTGCTAATAATGCCAAAAATTAAATCCTCGCTAAAAATTCTGCTTATACAGTAATTGACGTGGATCTGGTCCCATCATATGGTCCGTCTGTTTATCTGTTATTATTGCTGACTCTAGACCCAGCCTTTGGTTTGCCCGTCATCTAGCACCATAATAATTTTCTGTCTGTCTAACACGCACAGCGGCTTCCCTGATCCTGTCCCCCCTTGTTTTCCTGGGGTACGATCCGTGACGAGGAATCTGATTTCTCAGACTCTGTTTGTATCTTGAATATGTCTGAAAAAATTGTGTGTCTTTATTTATTGTCTACTGAAATTTTTTTATTGTTTACAGATTTGTTCTTAAAATTACCCTAAATGGAAATATGAAGTGAATTTCTTCTGACTACTTACGCATAAAATGAAACGTCATCTTTGTGAAATTATAATGACTGATGGCCAAGACATAATTATATTTTCACAAAAAAATTCTGCAGATTACACAAAGTACTTGACAATATCTTAATATCACAAAATGATGCAGACATCAACATTGAGCAAAGCTGAATTCTTGCCTGGTTTTGATTTATTTAATAGCATGATTAGGAAGTTTAAAGACCATCTTTCCACTTTTCTTGGCATTTACTTATTTTCTGAATTTATTGCAAATTTACTAAAATTAAAAAAAAAATTAAATGCAACAAATTTCATTACCACTTTTGTTATTATGTAGCTCTTTCACCTCCTGTGAGGTCCAAAATAAATTTCAATAATTATAGCAACTCAATATTCACTTACCAACTAATAAATTGTTAAAGGCCTCCCCGACATTGGACGCATCTAAAGCTGAGGTTTCTATGAACGAATAGTGGTATTTTTCTGAAAGGAGAAAGAGAAAACAGTGATTATATCACCAAGCAAGACAATTACTTTTTTTTCATGACAAAACATGTTTCCGCTGTGTTATAATTATAATAACATTATAATAATTCCGCTGTGTTAAAAACTTGCACAATATACTAGAGTTTTGCGTAATCCTATGAACAAATTTGAAAGCATTTTATATCTCTACATAGCATATGGTCACTTCTTTAAAATGTGAATTCAAGATCCCAAAGTTCAACTGTATGTATGTAGCATCTAATGAATAGAATTACAATAGAGCATTTATCTTGCAATAATTCTATTTGTAACACATCATTTCATTGGATAAAAGATTTATCTTTTAAAAATCTCAACATAACTTGAATATTTTGCATTATTAATTTTTATATTTATTTCAAAAGTTACACTGATTTAAAATTTTGACAATTCTTTTCTCATATTCTTTATGGTCTTGGACATGGTCTGTTTAATTGCCCCCTGTAATACAAAGAGAATGTATTTACCTGCTAGTGTTCGGCCCTCCTCCGTTGATACGATCCTCTGTGACTTCAGGTCTGTTTTATTTCCTACTATCATTATACACACAGAGGGATCGGCATGCTCCTTTAGCTCGCTGATCCATTTGTCTAGGTTTTCAAACGTCTGGGGCTTTGTGATGTCATAGAGGACAAGTGCCCCTACAGCACCTCTGTAGTATCTACAAGTTCAAAGGTTAAAGGTCAATTTAAGGATAAGTAAGAATGTACTAGCCTTCTTTATACATACATTTGTTTCCTTACCATATACTGTATGTGTACCTACATGTAATATGGTAGGCTTCATATTTTAGCAGCTTTGGTGTGGATAACAATGCGCTAATTTTTGAATAATTCATTTTATAAATACAATACAGGCCTGGGAGTGAATGTATGTCGTGCTAATTCATGATTACACAAACAATCCTACTGATTGTGCTTATTTTAAATGTGTCAATTTATTTATATCTCTAGGGCAGAATAGATACTCATAAACTAGTTATGACCCTGTATCTAGGGCAGATTCTCACACACTAATTATATCAATGTGTCAGATACTCACACTGTCACACACTAGTTATTGCCCTGTATCCAGCCATTCCAGGGCACAATAGATACTCACACACTAGATATGGCCCTGTATCATACTCACACACTAGTCATGGCCCTATATCTAGCCAGGGCACAATATATACTCACACACTATTTATGGCCCTGTATCAGATACTTTCACACTGTTTAGTTATGGCCCTGAATCAGATACTCACACACTAGTTATCGCCCTGTATCAGATACTCACACACTAGATATAGACCTGTATCAGATACTCACACACTAGATATAGACCTGTATCAGATACTCACACACTAGATATGGCCCTGTATCAGATACTCACACACTAGTTATGGCCCTGTATCAGATACTTACACACTAGTTATGGCCCTGTATCAGATACTCACACACTAGATATGGCCCTGTATCAGATACTCACACACTAGATATGGCCCTGTATCAGATACTCACACACTAGTTATGGCCCTGTATCAGATACTCACACACTAGTTATGGCCCTGTATCAGATACTCACACACTAGTTATGGCCCTGTATCAGATACTCACACACTAGTTATGGCCCTGTATCAGATACTCACACACTAGTTATGGCCCTGTATCAGATACTCACACACTAGTTATGGCCCTGTATCAGATACTCACACACTAGTTATGGCCCTGTATCAGATACTCACACACTAGTTATGGCCCTGTATCAGATACTCACACACTAGTTATGGCCCTGTATCAGATACTCACACACTAGTTATGGCCCTGTATCAGATACTCACACACTAGTTATGGCCCTGTATCAGATACTCACACACTAGTTATGGCCCTGTATCAGATACTCACACACTAGTTATGGCCCTGTATCAGATACTCACACACTAGTTATGGCCCTGTATCAGATACTCACACACTAGTTATGGCCCTGTATCAGATACTCACACACTAGTTATGGCCCTGTATCAGATACTCACACACTAGTTATGGCCCTGTATCAGATACTCACACACTAGTTATGGCCCTGTATCAGATACTCACACACTAGTTATGGCCCTGTATCAGATACTCACACACTAGTTATGGCCCTGTATCAGATACTCACACACTAGTTATGGCCCTGTATCAGATACTCACACACTAGTTATGGCCCTGTATCAGATACTCACACACTAGTTATGGCCCTGTATCAGATACTCACACAATAGATATGGCCCTGTATCAGATACTCACACACGAGTAATGGCCCTGTATCCAGGGCACAATAGATACTCACACACGAGTTATAGCCCTGTATCAGATACTCACACACTAGTTATCGCCCTGTATCTTTCCTGTCCTGCCGTATCCCAGATCTGAGCTCGCACGGTCTTACCTCGAATCTGAACATTTCTAAATAAAACAATGATTTGTATATAGATTGTCAATGAATAAACTAATTTGTTTGTGAACAAACTGAAAAAAAAAATTATATAGTTAACAGAGTTTCATTATTTCAAATAAATTCATTTCAAATATATGGGAAAATTATCACTCTCAGACAAATATTCACTTAAAACTTTTCAGAAAAATACAAAAAAATTCAATTTTGAATCTTGAAAATTTATTGCATTGTCAGAGATATCTTCTATTACCATACGTTAGGAAAAGACATAAATCAATGGTGAACGCACCTTGTGGCAAACTCGACTCCAATGGTGGTCTTGCTCTCTGCATTGAACTCGTTCCTTGTAAATCGGGATAGAAGGTTTGTTTTCCCTACACCGGAATCCCCTACCAGAACCACTGAATAAAATTTTTAAAAATGTTCAAATCTTAATGCTTTCTGCTCAGAATACAGTGTGAGACTTCCAAATTTAAAATAGATTACTCCATATGTGTTTGTCATGCAGGAAACACATCAATTACCTTTCCATATAAAGTCATACTGGTCTTCTGCACCCATAATGGACACCTATACTTCAGTCTGTTGAAACCAATCCTGATCTGTGTTAATCTAAAATGAAAAATTGAAAACACTTTGATGAGTAATGATTACCAGGTCCAGCACAATACCCTGATAAAGGTATATAGCTTGATAAAGCTATATAGCTTTATTAAGGTATTACAAATACCTTGATCAAGGTATTTTATGCAATGAAAATTTAAAAAAAAAATCTTAAAAAATTAAATACTGAAAGTTGAATTCTGATTTTTTGTCAGTGTGTTCACTCATACATGAAAAGCACTCTGGTATCAAAGGGACGTCATAAACATGATAAAAGAATGTCTCCTCATACGACATGCTTTTATACTGATTTCTTTGTGTGAATTATTTTTGAATTTTCATTACATAAAATACCTTGATCAAGGTATTTGTAATACCTTGATAAAGCTATATAGCTTTATCAAGCTATATACCTTTATCAGGGTATATTGTGCTGGACCTGATCACTTTCGCCTCTTTGCAGTGATACTGTGTATTGGAAAATTTTAATGGGGTGCAAATTTTCGCTTGCTTTGGCAATTAATTCAAAATTACGTTTTTTATTATAAACAGTTACATTGTTATCTTGCTCTTCCATGAATTTCAAAATTATTGATTTTTGTATTTACTCCGTCACCATTAGCCGTTAGCCTGGGTAGCTTACCAGTTGCACCATTTATAGGAATACTGTACACAAACGATAGAATAAAGAGAAAATAACTAGTAAAGGGAATTACAGTAATATTTTCAATTTTGACTTCTGTCAAATCCCCTTACTTCCGTTGTCATAAAAAAAAGTGAATAACGATGACGGTGAAAACCTTTTACCTTTCTTACTGTCACAAATGAATAACAGTAACTAAAGTTGAGAAATACTACATGGACATTCACAAAAATTCTACATCACATTCTGTCAATGTCAAGTCATTGATCAAAATCACACACAAAGTGACGAACGCGCAAAACACCTGTCACTCTAAAAATAGTCTAAGTATGCTAGTCGCATTTGCGTATTTAATTTTAATTTCTGATTATGTTTAGAAAACTGGGTAAAATTATTTAAATCAAGAGAGAAAAAAATAACACGAACTGCTCTTAAAGGATCTTTATGTTTATTTATCCCCTTTTTGAAATTTGTTGAAATTTAGTTTCGTAACTTTTTCCGGAACACCTTTTCTACTTCCTTGACATCGTGAGTTCCGCATGTAGGCAGAAGGACCACTGGGGTATAAAAAGTAGGCTTTTGGACATTAATTTTAGCTGATATGCATATTCTTGCTGATCATGATTAATGAAAGCTTTCTTGTATATTTTATTCAGTGTCAGGCAGATTTTCAGTCTGCAAGACCGGTATGGTGACCTTAGTCCGAATATCCTCGACTTTTTCACTGCTTATGAAACATGCCTATCAACCATCTTTATGCTCTTAGCAAATGACAATGCAGAAAAAAAAACCGCTGCTGAATCATTGGTTTATGGATGTGAATTTGATTATTTGCCAAAATAACTGTGCCATAAGTATTTGATTTTTTTCTAGGTTTTAACAGAACATGTCAAAGAATTTGTGAAAAACTGATATAATTCACCAGGGGAATGGTCAAAATTGGTTTGACAGAAGCAGTTTACAATATCCCAAGAGAATCATGAAAGAGTAACAACATGGCATTTATCCCAAAAAGACAGATTTATTTGCCACCTGTGTTGAAATACACATCTTTCCATCAAAATTTTTGCTTTTCAGCATGTTCAAATAACACACTTCAAAGTTTTCAAAAACAGGTCAATCAGCCAACAAGAAAATGCAACAATGCTTTTATGATCATTCAAAGGGAGCAGGGTAATGTTCAGTGGATTTGTGCAAGTCACTTTTCATCATCTTCAATTAGATTTTCTGATAAGCAGCAAATTTTAAAAAAATCATGTTTTGGACGAATGTCAGTGACAAAGCATTTACCCAGACCCAAGCCTCCGTGGAGGGTGCTGTTTTTTGGTACAGATAATTTTTCACTGAGGATGTTGAAAACTTTAAATGAAAACAGGTAGGCATTGCTCTAAATATCTGTAACTTCAACTTATCAGTATGTAGCATGCTCCAATTTAAAAGTTGATCATACATGTACTCAGAGTTAGCTATTGTATGATTGATTGTATGATCAAGTAGTCCATGGGTAACAGAGAGCTATGAGCATACTCTCCAGACCATGGCTTAAGACAATGTAAATAATTTGCCTTTCTAAATGAAATCCTGGCAAAAAATAATTGTATTTAAATGATTTTTTTTAATTTATGTAAGCATTAGTTGCATGAGATGGATTGTAATGTATTGTGAGCAAAATAATTTACTGACATCCATTTTCATATGTACCGGTATTGTAGGTTAAGCCAGGGAAAGGACAGGCTAGTAGACACGCTAGAGGTGGTGGCAATAAAAGCCAAGAAAAAAGGCTCCGAGGTTTGTCTGATAAAATGCATAATGATATAATTGTTCTACAAATTTAAAATTTACACTACAAATACTTGTTTGAATCTTTGAAAGTTTGTTAATTCCTCCTAGGGCTCTTGCATTAACATTTGAAAGTTAAAGATTTAGCTATTTTAATTAAAATTTTGAGAAAGCAAAAAAAGCACCTAAATCCATGAACTAGTAACAGAGTATTGAAATACTGTGGTATGGTGTATTGTTTTTATTTGTGAAAGAGGATATTCATGAACAACTAAATGTAAATGTGCATACCAGGGACATCTTTGATAATTTCATAGCTAACTTGCATGAATAGAAGATTATATCAATCGATACATTGATAAAGTTTTCTTTTAACTCTTGAGATGCAATTTTGTGGTTAAGATTGACATGATAATTTTATATTAAATCCACAAATAGAGGTCACCCACGCTCAATGCTATTTACTCAGTAAGTGTGTGTGTACCTGTGTATAAATTTTTTTTTCCCTTTCTAAGGTTCCAGTACGTCGGTATGCAGAGGATCAGGGATTAAGGGTCCTGGACTGGCAGCCGGAGTTACATCCCCTGACCTATGATGTGGGAGTCTTAGCATCCTTTGGTTTCTTAATTCCATCAAAGGTTATAGACATGTTTCCATAGTAAGTGATTATTTCTGAAGCATTAGAAGAATTCTGTGTTAGCTTTATTGTCTGTTTGCTTGATTTGAGTAAATCTGTATCATTTTAGAGTCAGAGTTTGGAGCTAGGGTTTTAATACTTTACTTCCAAATAAGATTCTGAAAAAAAATGTCCACCCTTCCCTTTTATATGTATAGAAATGGTGTAAATTCAACAACATAATACAATAACATAATAAGGGCCTTAACTCTACTTTATTTGAGAAAAGATACAGCAGAGGAACATAATGTTTGTTTTCATTTTCATTAGATAACATATGGTGGTGTGAAAATACTTTAACATGTACAAGATTTGCAAGTGGGCATGTTGTATTTTTTTTTTCGAATCTTTAGCCATTGTTAAAACAGACATCCCATGTATATTTACACTTTAAGCACTATTTTTCAGTGGAATCTTGAATGTCCACCCTAGTCTGCTGCCCAGGTGGAGAGGGGCTTCCCCAATAGAACACACAGTCCTGTATGGGGACACAGAGACTGGGATCTCTATAATGGAGATCCGACCCAAACAGTAAGTGTTAGATATAGAGACAAGCATCTCTATCATAGAGACCTAGAAAAAAAACAGTAAGTGTTAGATATAGAGACAAGCATCTCTATCGTAGAGACTTAGACAAAAACAGTAAGTGTTAGATATAGAGAAGGGCAGTTAGTGTTATAAAACCAGGCATATCTCTATCATGGAGATCAGAGCAAAACAGTAAGTGTTAGATATAGAGACAAGCATCTCTATTTTAGAGATCAACTAAAACAGTCAGTGTTATAAAACCAGGCATCACTATCATAGAGACTTAGACCAAAACAGTAAGTGTTATAAACCAGGCATCTCTTTGACTCTTATGTAGTGTTATAAACAAATCTGAGAGCATCTCTATCATTGTTATAGACCAAATTAAGATGATAGGTGCAGAGACTTATAATGAAGTCTTTCATAGAGGTAGACCAAAACAATGAGTGTTCGGTATAGAAATTGGCAAAGTATAGGATATTTTAGGAATGAATATATCCTGCATTGTTATTTTTTTTAATGGTTTATTATTATGCAGAATCTCATTGTATATCAAAACATGGATCCTACATACATTCTGACTTTTTTAGCTATACCCATGATATGTTGTAATTCTAATTTTACCTATTACTTCAAGTAATGTATTTGAAATTTGTCTCATTGTAGCTTTGATATAGGACCAATCTTGTTACAAAAGCAATATCCAATTCCAAACAGAGTTACAGCCCCTGAGTTGAGACAATTAATGGCCGACAGAGGATGTAATGTGGTGAGTCTCATACAGATTGATTGATTGTTTATTGTTTAATGTCCCATTTGAGAATTTTTCACTCATATAGAGACGTTACTGTATGCCGGTGAAGGGCTTCAAATTTAGACCTATACTGGGTACTCAGGGCCATTGAGCAGTGAGGGTTCTTTATTGTGTCAGCGCCTACCGTGACATGGGACCTACGTTTTTATGGTCATATCTGAAAGACCTGTGACTTTCACTTCTAATGCTGAGCACTTGGCGAAGGAACAGTCACTACCTTTATTTACGTTTTAGGTTTGACATGGCGCCGTAAACGATAATTGAACCCGGGCCTCCCCATCACAAGTAAATGCTCTACCACTAGGCTACCGTGACCGATGTGTCTCGTACAAAAGTGTGACTCCCATAAAAGTAACTTTATTTTTCTGTGGTACTGAGATACTATAAAACACATTTTTTCCCATGCAAAACGCATGTATATCTTCAAGTTTTGCAGCTTTTTTTTTTTTTATTAGTGAATATTTCTTGCTGCAAAGTTTTAATTTTGTGCGTTAATGTTGAATTTTTTTCAGTCTTGAAAATTATAGAATTTGCACAATTTGCAATAATAAATACACAGACAGAATCTTTTAAAATTGTTACATGTATTTTCACAGTTTTTTTTTAATATTAAATACATGTACTGGTTTGGACCATACTTGTATAATTTTAATCCACTGACTATGTAGAACCTGTGTGTAGACAGACTCATGAATTACGAGAAAATAAAGTTCTCTCAAATCAAAGGTGATTAAGTAAACAGTCATACTGATTTGGACCTTAATACCTGTATATATTAACTTTATTGTTGAACTGTTGTTTTCCAGATGATGGAGGCCTTGTCTAATCTACCAGAGCTGGAACGGCGCGTTGTGGAACAGAGTGAGATTGGGGTCACATACGGTACACGTCACATTTTTTTTGGTTCTTCTGTACTTATTGTGTGTGATGTTTTTGCTAAGGCAATTAGTTTCTACCCTTAAGGTATGCACTTTATGTGGAATCATTATATTTCGTAGTGGTTCAATTTCTGTGGAATTTGTGGTTATCTCTTTTCCACAAATTTATGTCCTCATGAATTAGTTAACCAGGGTTGCAACTTTTTATACAGGTAAGGTCCAAACCAGTATGACTGTTTACTAAATCACCTTTGCTTCAAGAGAACTTTTCGTAGGCAAAACAGAATTCTTGAAATCATATCCCCAAGAACCTGTAAAATTTAAACAATCCTTGAAAATTGGCCTCCAGGAAGTTTAATGATTCCATAGTACATGTACTACAAAATGGCATGTAGTTCATCTTTGATAAAAGTGATTCTGGGAACCTGAGGACGGTTGATAATCCTAAATTGTTGTGGACTATCATTCAATTGACATCTCTCTGACTGAAAACATATTTGTCTAAAAATTCTAAATCATGAAGACTTTTAACTTGTACATCAGATTCAAGAGTTACTTCCCTTTAAATACAAATTTCTTATTTCAGCTCACAAAATATCTCGCCACGCCTCCTTTGTTGACTGGGAGAATCAGACTTACCAGTGTATAGACAGGCAGCACCGAGCTCTTCACGAGATTGTGAGTAGATGAGATAGGGAGTTGATGAGGACATTTACACTTTACTATGAAATATTTGAATTTTCTGATAAGCTATGACTCATATTGTATAACTTTTTTAGAGGTTATTGTAGAGCCAATAAGAATTTCTTTTGCTATAAGTTTTGATAGATTTCCAAGCAACACTAGTTTCTTGATTTTTGTCATGCAATACATGTATGTACATGTAGTTATTTGATATTTATCACAAACTTTATTTTACAGGAAGCATTGAAAACAGTCTTCAACAAAACAAAAATTAATCTCCTGGATCCATGTGATTTTGATGTCCTTAATACAGGTACTCAATGATAAAAACTATTTGTAGTAAAAACTCAGCAAAAGCATATACTTGTACTTTTTTAGAACATTGAATGTAAATCTTTGAATTTCCTATTCTAATTTTTTTCCCTCTCAATTCAGATTTGTTTTTTTTTTTTGAATTAGATTGGGGTGGATGGGAGAAAGCATGATCCTCTGTTCACATTTGTCTGTAAATTTAACAATTTTTAAAGAAGAAAGGAGATCAAAATGAAATTAAAAAAACGTTATGGAGCAAACTTAAAATCGAAACATTATTGAAAGAATGAACTACTGTAAATCACTTTATTCGCGAGAACTTTATTTTTCCTTAATTATGCGAGACAGTGTGCTCGCGAAAATTTAATTCTGGCGTATAATAGTATTCCTTAGGATTATTTAGAGCAATAGCCCCAAATCATGAAAATTTTGTCTCGCTTATGAAGAATCAATGCCTGTTTTGCGAAAAAAAGGTGTTGCGAAAATTTAGTGATCTACAGTATCAAGACTAGAGTTATCTCACTTGGCATACATATGTCCTTTTGACATTTGTAAAACCTCAATACATCAAACACTACTGTAGTTTGCCGAGGTGTGCCGAATGTCTTCTTGTTGCCGAGGTGTGCCGAATGTCGTCCTGAAGCTTTGTGAATTAAGTTTCAGTTTTATGAAAAATTTTATTGTGATGGCAGTTTGTAACATGCCTGTACTTGCAGATATCTTTACACTGTGATCACAATTTATGGGATTACTTAGGAATATTATAACTGAAAAGAGCTTGTAAATGATAACTGTTTCATGTTATTATATTTCTCTAAAAATGGTGACTTTTATCAAAGAAAGTGTTGGTGAGGGGGAACAACAATCTTTGAACTTATGAATGAAAGAGTCAATCTTAAGCATATAGGACACTGATATCTCAGATAACACTGATATGTTGAAATGAGTTAAAAGATCAACTCCCTTTTCCTTTACTGTGAAATCACATATTTTCGTGGGGTCAAATTTTCATGGTATGAGGATAAACTCTTGGTTTGTGCCGGGATTTGATTTCGTGGATGTAGAATTGTTGAATAGTTATGTATGTCATATTTAACATTTCGTGGTGGACATGAAATTGTGGGTGTATTTGCTCTTCTAAAACAATGAAAATTAAACCCCCACGAAAATTTATGATTTCTCAGTATGTATTTTAACCTGGGTATCTTATCTTGGGACATCTCAAAGTTTTTCCTCCTTTGAATTTGAAATAGTGAAGTTTTACTGTAATAATTAGTACGTGTACTGGTATTCATGTGTCACATAGAGCTCACTTTACTTATATTGACTTATGTTCAGATTCCAGTGTGGAGGCAGCAGTACAGAGGAGATTTAACAGTCCCAGTTCTGAGGTACCAGCGGGGGCATTGTTTTACAGTAAACCACACAAACTACTGCTGGTCAAATGTCGGGTGAGTGCTACATTTAATGAGCTGCTGATAATTAATGCTGTATTAAAAGGCTAAGGCCAAATAAAATAGACACCATGGTTCTCAGGCCCGCATGTGTCCGCAGCCCGCATTGCAAATTTTATCATATTTCTGATAAATAGATGGTAATGTGGAGACCAGTATCTCGAAAAAAAAGTTCTGCTCTCAGTTTCTTGTATTAAATAAGAACTTGAATATGTCGTCTGGTATCCATTTCAAAAATATTCGAAGATTGTGCCTTTGCTGTTCACATTATTAAGCAATGGATAATACAAACCTACTGATCAGACATGGAAAGCATTACGATTACAAGATTTTGAATTCTAATTAAATCATGGAGTATGCCAGCAGAGCAATTGCTTTTCATAACCAGTCAGGGGCATAACTTAAACAAGTCATTTTCAAAAATAACTCAAATGAGTTATTTTTTTGTCTCAATGAGTTACTTCTCTTTGCTATGACCTACTTTTCCCCAACCTTAATAACTCAAACAGGTTATTTTTCCAAAATAGCTTGAATAAATAAATAACTTATTTAAGTTATTTTGTGTCATTCCTCCTTAACTTAACACCCCGTGCACCAAAGGATTTTGCTCGTGTACCAAGACAAAAACAATTGTTTGACTAAATATAAACCTTGCTCAATGCAAGAAAAGTGTTCAAAGTCTTGGGAAAAGTGGGGAATTTTTTTGTTTAATGATTGAAATTGGACATATACACCATGTGGATAAAACCACAAAATAATTTAAGGAGTAAAATGCTGTTAATCTCCACCTCCTCACCAATTCTCCATTGGAATCGGTGAACTCCATCTTGTATTACATAATGGAATCCCAAAATGCAATGCAAATTGGCAGGAAACACGAAATTTCCAAGAAATCAATGTCCAAGTAGGATATAAAAATAACTTATTTAAGTTATTTTTCCAAAAAAAATTGTGTGTGTGAAATAATGTAAAATAACTTATTTAAGTTATTTTTCTATAACTTGTTTGAGTTATGCCCCTGACAGATAACTCATTGTTCACTGAATCATCTGAATAAAATTATTTCTTAAATAATTTCATTCTGTGAATTTAATGTTTGAATTTCTGTAACAGGATGGATGGACAGGGTTTGGAAGTGTTAGAATAAAAAAGAGACAGAGTTCTATGGATTTTTACTGCGGATATCTACAGCAGAATCCGGATCCAAGGTTTGAGAGTGTGGATAACGGAATAAAGTTCAACCTGGATCTAATGACCCCCAGGGTACTCCATAGTCAGACTGTGCCTCTAAAAGTCAGGGAGGGGTGCTATACAGACCTTAAAGTGGGTCACGGCAGCTGACCGTGAAATGGTGATCAGATGGATTACAGTTCAATCTGGATCTAGTGACCCCAAAGTCCTGTATAGTCAGACAGTGACCCATGAGTTCGGAGAGAAGTGATATAAAAACCTGAAAGTTTGTTATTGTAGCTGACAATAATATGGTTCATGACATAAATTGTGACCTTAAAGTATAACTTTATGACTGGTTTGATATGCCTGGAACTGCTTTTTTACAAAAAATTCTCTTGGATATTTAATGACATAGAAATTGAATTACTTTTTTTACAAGAAATGGAGATATGAAAGACTCTTGATTTAAAACTGGGGTTCCAGAATTGTAGTAAATGCTTTCTGAATCAATGCTTTTATAGTACCTTGGTTTGACAATATCTGCATATTCAGTGATTTTAAACATCTTTAGAAACTTAATCAAAATATGTATATTGCACTGCAGTGATTTCATTTCCCAGAGACACTGGACCATTGGACTAGAAAAAAATGCTTTAAATGCTTTTATAGTACCTTGTTTTGACAATATCTGCATATTCAGTGATTTAAAACATCTTTAAAAACTTAGTCAAAATATGTATATGGCACTGCATTGATTTCATTTCCCAGAGACACTGGACCATTGGACTTAATTGAAATTCAGTTCTCCAATACTTCTTTTTTACAGAGTAGAAAATATGATTGGGTGATACTATGTTATATATTGAAGTATTTATATGCATGGAAGTGATATACATGTACATGTGACCTGTGATTAAAAATTGTTAAAGTGTGTATTAATGTAATGTTTGAATATGTATTGTAAATGAAACAGTGATCCCAGGCAGAAACCTCAATTATTTTTTGTTCTCTGTATGGAATTTTAATGCCTTCCATCCAACTGAAAAATCATTAAGTGATCTCATATTTCTGTTATTAATAAAACAATTAATAGTTGATGATTTTATAGATAATTTTTGTTTTCATGAAGTGGCTTTTGAGAAATGAATGAAACAATGTGTGGTATTGAAAATGGGCTGATAACAAGTTGCAATGTAATTTTTTAACTATAGTGAAACTTGTTTATCTTAAATTTTTTGTATTCTAGAATCTTGTCTAATACAGTGTAGATTTTAATAAAAAAAAATATTTATTCACAGATGTGAAAGTGAATAGGATTTGGCAACAGGATCAGCCTATTTTAGCCCTCTCCCCAAACAGTGAAGATTTTGCGTCCATTATAATTTCAAATGTTTTAAATGTGTAATCTGGAAAGTTGCCTAACCTGACCAATTTCTATGGAACCAAGTGATGTTCAGGATAGACAAGTTTTACTGAATATCTTTGATTGAATTTTCAACACAAGAATAAAATAATGGTCTGATAGCAAAAATCCAAACATTATTATTTTTTTGCAGGATAATGGATAAAATTAACAATTTTCATATGTGTAGTTTCTTATGAATGTTTGTTTGTCTTTCTGTTGTTAAACATACCTCTTCTTATGAATGAGTGATAATGTAGAGGAATAATTGAATGTTGTTTAAATTTTATTCAGTCATGCACCATTGAAGTTCACCATTAATTTCTGGTTTAAAGAATGTTATGTTAAAGTATTTATATTTGAAATGGATGTACAGTAAAACTCAGTTATAAAGAAGTCACTTACACCTCTCTAAGAAAGTTCTTTTAACCTGTGATTCTGTTATAAGTCAGTTCGAAATAATAGAGTTATACTGTATATGAACCATTTAGAAATACTGTGATAATTATAAAATAAGTCCAGTGTTTTAACCTTAAATATTCAAATTTAAGTTAATATTTGTTTCAAAATCCATTAAATTGTTGTTTACCTCAAACATAAGACTTTCCTTTTCCAGCTTTATATGGTACAAATGAACTTGTACTTGACAGCACAAAATATAGAGAGGAAACTGTTTTCCTTAATTTGTTTGAAAGTAATAAACATATTTAAACAATGTATTTCAGTTGTGTTATTGTGCATTTCTTTGAAATTTTTGTTTGTAATTCCATTTCCAATATGATCAAAGACATGAAACTAATATTCCGTCATTTACACATGAGTGGGGTGTAAATTAACTTACTAGTATTACTAGTATAATAATTAGTACTTTCAGTAGTATAAGATTTAAAGATAGAAGTGAAAGCATGCAATTATAATAAGAGGTTAGGTAAAGTACTAGATTAATATTTAACACCCCCTTGAAAAATTAAAAAAAAAGTATATATATATATATATAGGACTCCAAAGTGCAATGGGACTCCAAAGTCCGATGGTCTGCGCCAAACCCCGATGGTTTGACACGCCAAAGTCCGATGGTTCGGAAAACAATTAACGTTTATGACGTCATAGTACTGCTGCGCAAAAATGCGATTCGGCGCCAAGCCAAACGCGATTTGTTTAAAATAAAATACAAATAAATATTAACGAGGCCCAATCTACTTGATCTGCGCATACGTTTTTACGCAGCGTCGACTCAGACACGTCACAATACCCTTGGCTGCCGTCACAATTGAACACAATAACGTCACAATTAAAATGACGTCAACCATTGCGCTAAAATGTGCTTACCTGGTAGTTCTACAGACTATGCATTGAAAGCTGGCATTTCTTTTTTTTTATATTTAAATTAATAAACAACTTTGAAACCTAATTAATTTTGAGGGATCAATTTTTTGGTACAGATTCATTAATTTTATCTTGTTTTATTTCAATTTGTGGGTAAAAAAAACAAACACTGCAACTAAAGTAAACGATTTTAGTCTTTCTCTTTGAACATGTTGAAGTGCTTATACACACTCTTTTTATTGCGGACTTAAATATGCATGGATTATCGTCAATTTTAAAAAATATAATAAGTCCATAAATCATTTAAATTGAACTCCCGAAATATTTTATTTTTCTATATATATAACATGATATTTGTAAAAATCGCAATTTTTGTTGCCTTTACCCCCCTCCCCCCCTCTACCCCTTTTTTTCCATGTAAAACAACGTTGCGTGTTAAGAGAAAAATAAAGCATGGCGAGAAAATTAATTCATAATGTAAGAATTTTTTATATTTTAGAAACTAATACAGTATTGCAATCGTTTGTTGGTGTTATATAAACCCATAGCGACCTATAAAATACGTAGTTTGATAGAATAAATCTAAATTTTGTGTTTTGACATGCCCCCTTTTCACTGCAATAAAGGCTATCTCCAATTTTCTTTTCATTTTTTATAAGAAGAATAAAAATTGCATGACGTATGCGAAAAGCAAAGAATTTCATCATGTATGTTTTTTTTAATTTGTAAATTTCTTTGTTTATTGAAGAGTTTTAGTATGTAATTGTGTATAAAAACACGAAAAATGGTCCATATCTTGACAGTACCCCCACTTCACTACAATAAAGGCAAGGTAACAAAATCTCATTCTAATTTTTCTAAGCATAAAACACACAAGTATATTTCCAAAAATTAAAATTTTTTATCATTCCGTTTTCGTAATTTTCAACTAGATCGGGCCTCGTTAAATGCAAAGAACCCTAATCTTTTAGATATAGGTGCGAGACTAACACTTATCAGTCGAAAAATGTGTTAAAACTATAAGCTAGATATCTTGGATGGGTGCAGGACTAACCCAAATCAGTCCAATAGTGTGCGAGGACTAACCATAAAATCTCTCGGTGAAACACATAAATTGGTGTTTAAGAACTAACCCTTATCAGTCGAATAGTCCACAAGGACTAGCCCCAATAGCTCTGGTTGGCGAAAACAATAAGCAATATCAGTAAAAATGTATGTGAGACGAATACTGCATGAATCAATGGATTTTGAATGCAGGACAACGTCATGACGTCGGACTATTGTGACGTCATAAACGTTGATTGTTCCTCTCAACCATCGAACTTTGGCGTACGCGTGTCAGACCATCGCACTTTAGCGTCGCGCGTCTTATAGGAAACGAGCCATCGGACTTTCGCGTGTCCATCGGAATTTGGCGTCCGTTAATTTTAAACACTGCCCAATTATCATGTTGATTTGCAATAATATTTGTATATATGTTCTAGACACTTTAGCTATATAACGCATTTAATTATTGATTTACTGGGTTGGAATATTTAGTAAGTTTTATAGAATAAATTATAGTTTTAAAATGAAAACTTTTTTGTTACAGAGTTGAACGAATGAAACAAACTGAATTGTTGAATTTTTAAGTTGATTTCAACTCAAGCTTTCATCGATCCCTTAAAAACTGCACGCGTGAAGGTCTGGAAAATACCATTCACAGCTCATCGCCCTGTTATATATATATATATATATATATACAAACGAGGCCCTGATTTTGCATATTGTAAGTTTGTTTATAACTTGTGTATTTTTGCTAAACTAAGAAATATACAGATGCCTGCCACGCCCTGTTTTTAACGATTATGAAAAATCATAACCAACTTGCCTTTCGTTACCATGTTAACTCTATTCTACATTTTCATTGTACAAAACTCGAGTTGTGGGAATTAAAAGTGATATGTTAAATAGATGTCCCATATTAGGAAAATTTTGACTACCAAATATGGTGACCTCCAAATATGGCGTTTCCATTCATTATATATGCAGAAAGCGTACAGTCACAGGACTCATATGTGATTTCTTTTTAAATTAGCAGAATGCTAAAAGTATTCATATGTTTGGAACCTTATAGTTTTACAACAAATATGTTCACATGCAACGGTTATAATTGCAACCCTATGGTTCACAACTATAACATGAATTCATTAATGTACGTACAATTCATAAACAGGACTGACTCTAAAGATTACACGACTGTTGACGACTAAGTTATATAATTTACTACGAGTCGCCGCGTCATATCCTCATCAAATACTATAGACAAGCATGCATACAAATAAACATTTCTATTGAATTATAATGAAGCCGTGTGTAACAATTTTGTTAACAGGCTTTCAAAATATGCTTCAATATCAGAACTTTACTAGATTGTGTTAGTTTTGGAGAATCTCCCAGCTTTCAAGAACATATAGTTTTCATGTCTCCATTACATATCTGTCATAATAATACATTTTTATATCAATATTTTTTGTTTATATGTATAATTCTAAGAAAGTAAAAATAAATGTATGCATTTTATTGAAAATCTCTATGTAGTTGAAGAAGAAATATGACAGAATTTATGACAATGTGTTGATGAGATAAAAAAAAACTTCAGCGGACATTCCGCCGCCATTTTGACTGAAATAAATGTTTTCAGCATGTTCAGTGTTTAATTTTACCAGTATGAATTTATTATCATGATTATTTTTATATCTGAAGTTATATTCTTCTTTGTAAGTTTTGATCTGGTTCATTCACACACAAGTGACGGATATTACTACAAGCTTACAATAGGATAAGACGTGTGCCATATTAGGAAGATTTCTTTGTCCAAATATGGTAGCCATGTTTCTTCCTAATATGGAACATGGTGGCGATTTGGTGTTTCATAACTGATTTTTATGATTTAGATAGTAAAATCTTATTTTAATTGGTGAATAAATATAAAGCTATTTGATTTTACATAAAAACAAATTGAAATGAAGTCAAATTAGTACATTTTAAAAGATTGCATCACCCTTCCAGACTTGTTTACAAATTCCTAATATGGGCGAGTGACCTTCAATGTGCACCGAACCGTGAACTTGACGAGACAGATGGCTACATGGCAGGCGGAAACATCGAAAACGAGGCCAAATGAAAGAAATGTTGGTTATTCATGCTGAACATTTATGAATCAATTTCACTTTAAATTATAAACACCAATATTTGATGTACATCTGAAAATCAATATTTTGCTTTTTAATAGATTAGTGTAACGTTATTGAGCTGCTTACATTAAGAATGATAATACACACGAGGACAATATTTACATAAGCATATTTAATGTGCCAGAGATTTCTGAATTCAGTAAATGTGCTTGAAATTAAATTTATTTGCATGTAATTTTGATGCACCAAATATTAAATGTTTATCATGCATATGTTTTGCTTCACCTGACATTTCCTCAAATTTGACATTTCTTAACAGGAAAACTGAAATATAAAATATTAAAATCAGAAAATGAGTATTGCGCGCACTAGATCACGCGCAGCCAATATGATCAGTCCTTTCCAAATAAGGTCAAGTAATCCTAATATGGGAGACGCCTAAAGCTATGTATTCTTAATGACTTTAACATGTTTAATGGAAGACTGGTTTTACACACATTTACTTATAGCGTCTTGTGTTCAATTCTGTAAGCTAAATGCATGGGTAAAATAAAATCTTTCAAAATAAAACTTTAAACAAGATAAAGTTAATTCCACAAGGGTTCGAAATTCAAAGTACATAAATTTATATATATACATAGATGTCTAAGCCTAAGGACCCAAACAAAACCATGTCCAAAGCAACTTTATAGTCAATAATATCTATATATATACGAGTTGTTTGCAATGCAATTTCTTGAGAAACAGTATATCCAATTAAAGGAATTTAATTGACCTAGAAAAAGAGTGGACAGGTCATTCGAATTCGATCAAGGTAGAAATTTGTACATATTTCGGTCATTTACAAATTCACCACTTGAATAGCAAGGTCCAAAGTCCGTAGATTTCTCGTCTATATAAAATAGCTATTTTCGAAACGGTGCAACAGTGCATATAGAACATTGTATGAATACGGCAGTTCATTGAAGTGTACGGACTTTGAAATGTTCAGTTGCTACATGTATAAACAAATTAAATGCAGGCCAATGGGCTGATCTCTCTCTCTCTCTCTCTCTCTCTCTCTCTC
>PRKT01001028.1:0-15466 GCA_003671525.1 Saccostrea glomerata | reverse complement strand
AAAAATTGAAACGAACGAATTACCCTTTTAATGAATCTGATGCATGCATGGTGATTGAATAAAAATGACATTAAAAAAAAACACAGTTTGCCATTTTCTTATAGTTATTGTTAATTAAAACTGATTGAAATTTCATATTGATAAAAATTTAATAAGATGCATAAAATAATACATTTTATAAATAATACATAATTATACAAAGCTAAATGCATTGCATTTATACGCATTTCAATATCATTGATTGCATGTGAATGCATGACATATATCGACCATAAACAAATCAGTCAGTATAAATTGTGCAATTTGACTTTTAAAAGCAGTAGTGGCATTTATTGAAGACGCTTGTTGTAATGTTAATGTTCGAATAATATACTTCGATCTTCCATTGATTAATACAGCTTTATTGCATCATATACTCTTCATTCGCTTCAAAATAAAGGGACATTGAAATGTTTAGTTTAATTAGTGCATTTTGAAATTCTGCATGAAATTTCTCTGCACTGTTTACATTTTACTCAAATTATTGTGGACATGAAGATCCATTTAAAAACACTGATTAATAAATGAAATGACCTATATTTACAATGTACTTGCATGTCTTATTATGTCACAAAACGACATTCGCTTGAAACGTGGAACGACGGATGACCCCAGTCATCTCCATTCTGATTGGTCGACCTTTTGCCTCAGCCAATCACAACGCAGAGAGACCTTTCCGAATGGTATAAAATCTCACAGAGCCAAACTATCTTCCTCACTCGTTGTAAATCGAAATCCGAAGAGGATCGAAGTGAATAGTCAATCAAGTATACTCTTTAGCTTCAATAAGCGGAAACAATCATGGCGGAAAGAGTGATCAATTTTTCTGCCGGACCTGCAAAACTGCCAAGAAAGGTACAATTTACGCTATTTCTATATGTGCAAAGTGCAGGGCCACTGTGTAGTAAAATAATGTTATTTTTGGGAATTTTCCCCTTTAGCAGCAGCAAGGATAATGGGGACAGTTTTGAGAACATTAAGTTTTATGAAAATTATTATATTTTTAAATATATGGTTAGTTTTCCAGGGGGTAGTACTGAAAGAAAAAAAATATTTAATTATACACGGAGAAAATTAAATAATTAAAAAATGCATATTTTATCAAGACCTACAAAAAGATAAATTTGCGCACATCTAAAAGCCAAATTACATAAGGAAAAAAAAAACTTCTGTTATTTTCTTTAAGCAAATAAACTTTAGGGAATTTTTTTTTTGAAATATTTTTTTAGATATCTATTATTAAATGAAAAATTGTGAAAATATATTTTTTTTACTTAATATTTTAATTAATAAACTTCTTTATTTTTCTTAGTAATTGTGGTAATATTACTGCTCTTTTATTTTATTTTCTGACAACAAAAATCAATTTTGAAGCTCTAATTTAACCCCTTCATATTACAACCTTAGTCAACAAATATTGGTTTTAATTAAATAAAAATCAATCAATCTAACCAATTAATCATTATATGTTACACAATCTAATCATCAATGAGTTAACGAGTATTCTTAATTTTGATTGACAGGTGTTGGAGACCGCCCAAAAGGAAATGCTTAATTATAACAATACAGGAATCAGTGTCATGGGTGAGTATTTATTATATAATTACTCCAATTAACAATTTCGTCAACGTGTTAAATAACTCAATATGTCGAGTAAATCTAGACGATTCAAATTTTTGTGTTTTTATTTTTTTTTCTCATGTCTCAGTCTGTTTGACCTGGGCCCAGTGGGGACTATTAATATGTATGTAATTTGCTCATAAAAAAATTATAATTTAAAAAAAGCATTTATTTTTTTTTTGACACATCTCATAATTTTAATTTTCATATTTCAGAGCTAAGCCATAGATCAGCAGATTTTACAAAGATTATTAATGCTGCAGAGAGGAATGTTAGAGAATTATTGTAAGTTTTTAATTACCTCTACCAAGCACAATTAAAATCATGTTTCTGAATCAATTGATTGTTTGAAATCATCATGATGGTACACACCCAAAAATCATAGATCCACCCTTGAACTTGCACAAAATTACACATGGCTTACACATACTGTATCCAATTTAAAAACATGTCTGTAATTTGTTTGAAATCATCGTGAAAGTTATAAACACCCCAAAAATCATAGATCCACCCCCTGAATTTGCACAAAGTTGGTCTATGGACTATAATCATTTCTTTTTATTTCAGAAATGTTCCAGATAACTACAAAGTCATATTCAAACAGGGGGGCGGTACTGGTCAATTTTCCGCGGTCCCCCTCAATTTGATGAACCTGGGGCCCGCTGCAAAAGCTGACTACATCGTCACGGGGTCCTGGTCAGCTAAAGCTGCAAAGGAGGCCGAGAAATATGGAACTGTCAACCTTGTACTGCCTAAACTAGACTCTTATACATGTAAGTGAACACTCACTGACAGATAAAATTTCTTCGATAATTATTTGATATTTTAAACAACTTGGCAGGAGAATCGTTAAATAATAAATTAGAATGCTCTATACTGTTGCAAAAGGAACTTTTATCGCAAAAGGAACTCTTGCGGACATTGCCAAATTTTTTTTAGGAGCATTTACTCATTAAACATGATTAAGAAGAAATTTGATTGTTGATATTTAGAAAGGTTACACAAATTGTTGAAAAAAGGTTTAACATTTAAACAGGAATATAAGTGCAACTTGAGAAGTGTCATTTCAAAAAAGTGAAATTTTTTTTTTTTATTTAATAGTAAGGTTGATATTTTACAGATATTCCTGAAGCCAGTGAGTGGTCACTAAGCCCTGATGCTTCATACGTATATTACTGTTCTAATGAAACCATCCACGGAGTCGAGTTTCCAGATATCCCAGAAACCAACGGTGTTCCTCTAGTCTGTGATATGTCATCCAATATTCTGTCCAAACCTATAGATGTTTCAAAGGTGAGCATTTGTGACAATGATTTGCATAAAAAAATGTGTACAATAAACACAAAGTCCCTTTACAATTTTGAAGATTGGTTAGTTTCTGGAATCTCTCAGTGAGTTTATATTTGGTAGAAGGGGGAAGGGGGCATCTTATTAATTAAAAAAAAATGAATAAAACCTCAATTCCATTGTATAACTGGAAGGTTTCAAAAACGTTATTTTGTTGTTTGTAATGTGTTACAGTCTGGCTTTAAACTAATTTTATTAATAACCTTTGTAAGATACATGGAAAGATTTGAATATTAATTTTCTTGTTTGTATTTTGTTGCAGTTTGGTGTGATCTTTGCTGGTGCCCAGAAGAATATGGGCTGTGCGGGCGTGACCCTGGTCATTGTCAGAGAAGATCTCCTGGGCAAGGCCATGCCCACTTGTCCTGTCACCATGGACTACAAAATCCAAGTGGGCAACAATTCCCTCTACAACACAGCGCCCACCTACAAGTATGTCGATGTTTGATCTCTTACCATAAAGTGTTAGTAACCTTAGTTATCTCCTGTTAATTAGTTTGACTGTTGATAATGCATTGACTTGAATTTTTGTTGTGCACAATTTTATGTAAAAATAAAAAATTTTGCCAAAAAAAAAAATAATGTACATTTCTTCCTTTTCTTTTTTTTTTCTTGGAAATTTAATATACAACTTAATAATTTTGAATATATCATAGGATTTACATCTACGTCATTTAAATTAGTTCCGAGTTTGACGTTTATATGTTTCTTTTTTTTTTTCAGTATCTATATCCTGGGTCTAGTCCTACAGTGGGTAAAGGATGAAGGTGGTGTTCAAAAAATGGCAGAAAACTCTAAACAGAAATCGGAGGCGGTGTACAACATGATAGAAAAATCTAACGGATTCTACCAGTAAGGGTTCTTAATAATAATTAAACCTCCAACCAAGTCCCCTCAAGTTTTTGAAAAAAAAATAAAATTGGCTTGTCTGAGTATAAAGAATGTAGAAACTCTGTTTGTAGTGAGGCATGGAATTATCTTGAAGAAAGATTGTATCTATCTGTGAATATGATAATTTTCAGGCTTTGGGGGGTTGGGGGGGGGATAGGAATTTAGGTCCAAAGTTTGAGAGAAATCTGCGCTTCTGTAAATGGTTGATGCCGATTTTTATCAGCTTGATTTTTTTCCGCAGTGCTACAGTGGAGCCTCACTGTCGGAGTCGGATGAACGCTCCGTTCAGAATCGGGGGACCAGACGGGG
Organism: Saccostrea glomerata; assembly: GCA_003671525.1. Classification (NCBI taxonomy): domain Eukaryota; kingdom Metazoa; phylum Mollusca; class Bivalvia; order Ostreida; family Ostreidae; genus Saccostrea; species Saccostrea glomerata. The sequence goes on along the minus strand of PRKT01001028.1, from coordinate 11,260 downwards.
ATGAAACTCTGGAAAAGAAATTCTTAGAAGAGGCCAGCAAGAAGGGCATGATTCAACTTAAAGGACACAGGTAATAGTCAGTTATTAGGTGTTAAAGGTCAAAGGTTGAGACCTTTCAGAGGGTTAAAAGTCAGAGTTATTAGATGTTAAAAGTGCAAGTCTTCCAGAGGGTAAGGTCTTGGTAAGGTTTAGATATGAAAAATGGGGGGGGGCTTATTGGGGAACAAACAATTTGCAGTTTTAAAAAGGATATGCTACTGTGACATTTTTTGTTACCTTTCTAAGAATATAAATGTTTATAGCAATATCATTCAAATTTATTCATGATATCAGTTTTGAAGCAGATTCATGATGAATCACAGTTCAGTAAGAGTCAATTCTCAGTCATTTTGTATTTTATTTTTTGCTCTACAGGTCAGTAGGAGGAATCCGAGCCTCGCTATACAACGCGCTCTCTCTACAAGAAGCCAACCTCCTCGTCAGCTTCATGCAGGAGTTCTACATCCAGCACAAGTCCATAACCTCATATCAAGGCTAAATTTAGCTCATCTGACCTCAGAACAAGGACAGGTCACACAGAAATAGTTCAGCCTTGAGATTAATGCTTGTTAGGTCAAGGCGAATATGGAAAAGGCATTATATGTTGACATTTGCTAGTGCTAGGGCCCGAGTTTTTGTACAAATTGAAATTTGGGGCCAGGCTTGTTGGATAATGCGTTTTCTACACAATATTAAGCCTTGGGGGCTGTTATACATGCAATTTGACATTAATATTGAGCTCACTTAGGGTATTCTATGCAATGATATACTCGAACAAATTTCTTTTATTTATTGTATTGGCATTTTATTTTGTTTTGAATTGTACTTTTTTAAAATAACAATTTGCAGATTTTTAAAACATATATATTGTTACAAAGCCAAAGAGAGATATTTTAACTGTGCATTAACTTGACTCTTAATTGTGAATACACATGTAATGTGAGTTGATCCGAATGAATGCTAAAACTCTAGTGAATAATGCGTGAAAGTTAATTGCTTTGTTGAAAGATTGTATTTGAAAGCATTTTGAATGTATTTTCATATTTTTATATCCTGATTCCCATTTCCTCCATATTGTATAATATCCATGATGTGTGTTTGATATAGAATGTCTGAGATGAATGAAAGGCCATATATATTTTTTTGACATACAACTATGATCAAATTTACTTTGTTTTTGTATTGTTGAATTATATTGTGGTTGTACGGTACTTAAAACAATGAATATTAGACCCTTGTTTTTCTAGGGTCTTTAATAAAAGTAGATAAAATTAAAACAAGTTTTGTATTTGCCATGTTTTGGGGGTCATTATCAATACATCTCATAGAGCTCTGGAACTACTGTAAATCAACTACTGGTATTATTTAAGTGAAAGAAATCTTCAGGATTTCGCCCACCTACTTAAACCTGTGAATATCCAATTAATTGGCTTAGTATTTGTAAAAAAAATAATTCCTCTGTCGTGAAAATTAATCGGTGCGGATCGATTTCAAATTGAAGAATCGCGAATAATAGTTGTTAGTGGTTAACAGCAACTTGTAAAAACTGTGATGTAGCCAATCAATCGGCCCCTGACTCAGGTGGGCAGAAAACACAAGCTAGGTGAAGAGCAGTTTCATCGAAATGTACCGCTGGCTTGTTTTTATGAATATTAAATTTGGTGTCCTAAAACTTTAAGATGTATGCAGTGAAAAGTCTGAGCAACTTGAGGCATTGATTTACACAATAGGGATCTGCAAAGATCTGTTATCACTCTGTCATTCTTCCGTCCTTAAATTTTCTTTGGTTAATTAAAAGATTAGAATGGCAAAAGTTACTCAGGTGTGCGTCTTGTTTTTTATCAAGTTCACCCAAGTTCCACTGTGACTGGTCAATGGAGGATGCTTACTTCTAAGACACCTGATCCCACCCCTGGCGTTTTTTACCCTTTTCATGTTCAAGATTTATGATGTTATACTACAGTTCTTTTGGTACCCCTCACTAGAGGTCTATCCTATTTGGGATTAATCCTGTTCCAAAAATTGTTTTGGAACCTCAGGAAACTGAAGTTTTTCATCATCAAAAAAAAAAAAAAATCAGGAAAAATTTTTCCCACCCTCAACTAAAAAAACATGAGTGTGGGAAATTTTTTTCTGGATTTTCTTTTCTGACGATAAAAACTTCAGACTCTTGCGTTTAGGAAGAAAGTACATGTAGAAAAAGGACTGAATATTAAAGCTGAACACGATCCGTAAAAGGAATGTGTCCACCATTTTTGTTTGGAGAATCGCTATACCTGTTGACCCCTTTATAAAGGGCAGGACTTTGTCACTGTTCAATGTAATCAGTTGACACCGGTGTAGAGGGACGTATGCTATACAGCACTCGGTAGCCACATAATAATTTCATACTTCGTCTAATGCAGGAATGTAACATACCAAAGAAACTTACAATTATAGTTGCTCAGGTCAGTGCAGTATATATACAAACAAATACAGACATATAAACTGCAATAAAATGTAAACAAAGGTAATGCAAGATAATCAGCTCGAATACTGTTTGCCATTCCACGCAGATACCTGTAACAATAAAGAAGTCAGTTGTAATGAATCTGAAGAGTATATCCTGGTGTTGATGTATCGTAGATAATGAATGATATCGAAAATGGTGTATGCCTATTTACCAGTCGTGTTCAGCTTTAATACAGTCTGGAAACAAAATTGGAAGCTGGATTTCAGGGATTATCATGGTCATCTAAATAAATTACTCAAATTATTTTATATAATAATAAAAGTTTTTTGATATTTAAAATAATTTAATGTTAGAACAATTTTCAAGATTTCGACATCCATAGGCATTGTTTAAAATATCATACATACTCCTCCACTAGCCGTGAACAAACTTCAAAGTTTAGAGTGAACATGGTGAATACATTAATTCAAAATATCTGTGGATATAAATGTAAACTTAAAGGAGAAAATCATGGTAACAAGTATCAATGTACCAGTATTTCAATAATTGTTCATGAATGAAGCATTGTTTCTTTCTTTTTCATATTTAAACATTCAGAATCTGAACACAGATTTTATAAATTAAAAATATTCCTTAATTTTTTCACATAATCATTCCTCTACATGTTACAACAAGCGATACATTTCTTAAATGTGTACATCACTTTTGTCTTTGAAATGTTCATAATATAAAAAGTCATAATTAACTTGGACAGGCAGTAAAACTAAAAAAAATTATTTGATTTCACAGTTACTGGAAAGTTTCAACATGCACTTTTTTTTTGTTCTAAAACATGCATACTTCATCCTCTTTATTTCGATAAATTAAATATTCATATGTTGACTGTCTATAATCAAACATCGTATCTTCTGAAATAATGTTATAGTTGATGATAAGATTGATGTGACTCTACACCTGCAGCATAAGCCCCCTCCCCTCGTACACCAATAGAAATCTAAGATACAATGACTGTCAGTGGCTCTCTCCTTTTTTGCCAGCAACCTGCAAAAAAAAAAAAGAATTCCTGATTGACTTGAATACAGTAAATGTTTTCTATATTCTAAAGCTGAAAATAAACTTTAATTCCTTTTCATTAAATTTGTTTGTTGCCTCATTCTGATGATTTCTGTGGAACAATTGACGTCAGGTTTCAAAAAGTTTTAATATCCTTTTACCTCCTATCATTTTTTTTCACCCGTAAATTGAAAATAACAAACCAGTGTGACAAAATATAAATACTCTAACTGGTTACAGATTTCAATAAATTTCAACCAGATACAATTGTGTTAAAAGAGAGATAACTCTATGATGACCACTCCATTTGAATTCCCCCATTGACAACAAAACTCCACTGGTGAAATTAATAGGAGAGTGATTTTTTTTATGTAATGAATGAAATAGCAACCCAAGTTATACTGTATAACCTGGGTTGGGGCAGTTTATGCTTTCTAGTACTTTAACTTGAACATTGGCCCAGCATTACATGTGCCTTTAAAAAGAGATTCCTTTACAAACTTATAATGATATGTTTATTTTATTAATGTTTCATAAATCAAGAGATATATTTAAAATACCCAGTATGTCTTGTAAAATCAATAATAAAACTGACCGTCTTGAGGCTTGGGATCAACTAGTTTTGTTCGTTTGGCCTTCGTTTGACAATTATTCAGACTGACTTTTTGTGACCCTTCACATGTTGCTCCATGCTCTTTACATTGTTACTCACCCTTTTAAATTCGGCCATATTTGTAGTGTCTACTGGTGAACCGACAAAACCAAAGTAGTCTATCTGTGTGGTGTCTGAACCGGACTGGTTGTCTTTGATAAATACCTAAATAGAACAAATTATGACTTTACAGTTTACTGCATGCCCTTCATTAAGATTGATATCAATTTGCACAGACACAGAGTTCAATTTGATTTTTTTTTTTTCAAGATTGAACCTAAGAATCTGATTTTCAGTCCTACAGAATTATTGCCCTTGTAAACATGCACACCACTTTCATGCACTATGAATTCTATGATATTTGTTGGTGTAAATTTTACATTATTATCTTGTGGATTTCTGTTATTAATATATTATATACCAGTAATTTCATTCACAACAAGAGGCCCATGGGCCACATCGCTCACCTGAGCACTGTGGATAGCATAAAAGCAGAGCTTAGTTTATTATTGAAAAGTTTAAACCCAAAAGTAGTTCCAAACATTCCTTAAAGGTTAGAGGGTATGATTTGCACAAACTTGAATCTATACTACCCGAGAATGCTTCCATATAAATACATGTATGACCAATCATGGCTTTGCTATTCTTGAGAAGATTCTTAAAGAATTTTCCTATATATTTCTATGTAAAACTTTTGTTGGCCATTGTGACCCTGCCCTACCCCCGGGGATCATAATTTGCACAAACTTGAATCTACACTACCTGAGGATGCTTCCATATAAGTATGACCAATCATGGCTTTGTCATTCTTGAGAAGAAGATTTGTTTCAAGAATTTTCCTATATATTTCTTTGTAAAATTTTGATCGGCCATTGTGGCCCCACCCTACCCCCTTGGGGTCATGATTTGAACAAACTTGAGTCTACACAATTTGAGGATGCTTCCATATAAGTTTCATCTTTATTGGCACAGTGGTTCTAGAGAAGAAGATTTTTTAAGAATTTCCCTATATAACTTCATGTAAAACTTTGATCGGCCATTGTGGCCCTGCCCTAACCCCAGGGGTCATGATTTGAACAAACTTGAATCTACACTACCTGAGGATGATTCCACATGAGTTTCATCTTTCATGGCCCAGTGGTTCTTGTGAAGATTTTTTAAAAATGCCATTAATTTTTCACTAATTCATAATTATCTCCCCTTTGAAGAGGGCTTGGCCCTTCATTTGAACAAACTTGAATCCCCTTCACCCAAGGATACTTTGTGCCAAGTTTGGTTGAAATTGGCCCAGTGGTTCTTGAGAAGAAGATAAAATGTGAAAAGTTAATGACAACAACAACAACGACAACAACGACAGACGACGGACAAATTTTGATCAGAAAAGCCCACTTGAGCCTTCGGCTAAGTTGAGCTAAAAATGGGATTGGGCAGCAGGCATAGTGTATTTTGAGTTATGAAGAGACAAGACTCAAAAACCCAATTAATATTTTTTTAAATCACGAAAACAACCAGGCTAAAATCCTCACACAATGAATTTTACTTACCGTGACATTTCCGACATTTTGAAATTTGACAAAACGTAGAGGAATCAGTGTTCCTTCCTTCAGGTCAGCTGGAGTCAGTCTGTAAAACAGCATAAGAAGAGTTATATTCCTTGACAAAAATTTTCAAAAGGGAAAAAGGGAAATTTTACAGATTTCTATGAGAAGAGGCAAACTAAAATGAAATTCAATGAGATGTAATCAGAATGTACCATAATGGGCAAAGAAATCACCATATGTACTGAGACGAAAATTAAATGAAACAGTGATTTATCAAATATACATGCAGAGTTTATATTGAGTGCTATTTCCCCTATAATAAATATCAACATTTCAGAGAAATTGCAAATTGCACAATCTTTTTAAAGAGTAAAATGTACTTCTATTAAAATTTTTATTTGTTATATCAGTCTTTTATACCTTTTATTGTTATATCTTTTAAATGGAAACAGAAATAATGATGTATTTAATCTAACTCTGATGCAAAAGCAGCTTCCGAGTCAATCATCAATAATCTGAACTTACTCTAACGTCTGCACAGCCTCCATGTTATCGGCCTGATCAAAGTCTAGAGATCTGGGAAGGTTCTGGAATATCTTAACTGTCTTTGGACCATTTTCTGAAAATTATATTATAAATGTAAATAACCATGCAAATATTATCAAATGTAATTAACTCAATAGTTCTAGATTCAACTATTGTTTGTAAATCAATAAGTGCATCAGATATGACCTTGAGGCTCTAACTTTGACCTTGACCTGATTTACTATAGATCACACTTGACTTTAATATAAATATTGTAAATTATGCATGTTGTTCCTTAATTCTGGAGTAATAAGTGTAACCTGTCTAATCCGGATTTTGTGTAATCCAGATGTTGTCTAATCCGGATTTTGTGTAATCCAGATGTTGTCTAATCCGGATTTTGTATAATCTTGTCTAATAAGGTGTAAAATTTTAAGTCCCTTGCCATAAATTCAATACTTTTAAATGTTGTCTAATCCGTCACATTGTCTTACCTGATCTGGCCAATTTCTTTAGAAACGGTGGTGTCCAGATGAGAAAATTTTTCATATCTTATTAAATTTTGTATATTTTGATGTAAAGAATTATCAACGAAATTAAATCTCACCAAAAAATTTATATGCCTACAAATATATTGAATAAAGTTACTTTCAAAACAACAAAATTAAATGCCTATGAAACTATTTTAGATGGCGTATCAACGAAATTTTGTCCCCATGAAAATTTGTGCTTCTACAGTATACATGAAGTCTTGTCAAACACTCAAAAGAAAAGTATCACTCACCCTCTGGGGCGTAAAGTTTCAGAGAATGTAACTTTACACTCTGTGTAAACTCCAAACTGATGAGTAACTGTAAACAAAAATTAATTTGTAATTCTTATGGTAAACTCCAACTTAAAATTATATTGCCATCATATTTTGACAAAATTTGATTAGTGAAACAAGAGGCCCATGGGCCACGTCGCTCACCTGAGAAGCTTTCACCATTTTGTTCTTTACAAGATTTCCTCCTTGTAATACATATTGCAACCCCCCCTACCCCACTGATCATAATTTAGACATTTTGAAATCTACACTACCCCAGAATGCTTCCATGTGCACATATATCAGTTTTTCTGGAATAGTGGTTCTTGAGAAGAAGATTTACAAAGATTTTTCCTACATATTTCTATGTAAAACCTGCCCTACCCACGGGGGTCATGATTTGAACAATTTAGAATATACACTACCCCAGAATGCTTCCACATCAGTTTCAGCTTTTCTGGACCAGTGGTTCTTGAGAAGAAGATTTTTAAATGACCCCACCCTATTTTTTCTTTTCTTGAGTATCTCCCCTTGTGAAGGGGACTTGGCCCTTCATTTTAACAATTTAAATTCCCCTTCACTTAAGGATGCTTTGTGCCAAGTTTGGTCAAAATTGGCCCAGTGGTTCTTGAGAAGAAGTCGAAAATGTGAAAAGTTTACAGACGGACGGACGACGGACAAAATGTGATCAGAAAAGCTCACTTGAGCTTTCGGCTCAGGTGAGCTAAAAAGGTTTGATAAATAGATTGAACAGTTTCATTACAGGTCACAATTTTTAGGGCACACAATTTTAACCATTTATGTAGCTTCTAGAACAGAAAATTTTCCTTTCTTGTGGATTCAATATTTTACATATGAAAAAGATTCATCCCTTAAACTTGTTGGGTTGGGGGAGGGGGGGTAGTAGTGGTTAGAAATAACAAGTTCCTATAAGACACCAAGCAACTCATCTTGCAGTAAAAGGGAGAATTGTTAGAATTACCTGTTCATCACAGTCCGATTCGAGGTAGCCTCCCTTGGTTGTGAGGGCGTGACTTAGAGGGTGCTCATCTGACTCGTTAAGACACTCACATCCAGACTTGTTAATTAGCGAGGAAAGATCCATCTGTATAAAAAACAAAATATTCTTCATAGATAGAGAATGATCAATATTATGAGCTAAAATGAAGCCTTTGCTATCTTTTCTTGCTATATGCACCAGTGATAACTTACTGTAGACATACTTTTTTCCATGGGGTCATAATTCCGCGGAGTCTCAATTTACGTTTAATCCGCATGTAGAAAATTACTCGGATTTTCTATTTTGTAATTATATGCCTAACATTTATATTAAGTACACCTGGACAAATTTCTGTGGAAAATTTGCGACCACGTACATAGTGTAAATTAATATCACGCTGAAAAAAGTACTTCTACAGTATTTCAAAACCTGTCATCAAAGGTTAATTTTTCTTTTAGCTACACTGAAGTTTAGAAATTTTGAGCAAATAATGAAACTTGTCAGCATAAGCTGTTCTCAAAACAACATATTATATACATTACAAAGATATAAATTAAAGTGCAAAGAATGTACTGTATACAGGGTTATTTTCGCCCTTTCACACTTGCAAACAATTTTGCCCCGTTTTAAATTCGCCTAGTCATAGTTTTGTTTAAGAAATTATAGTGTTTTCTTTGAATTCGCTCTGTTTTAAATTCGCCCAAATGAGAGTAGGGCGAAAGGGGCGAAAATAAAACGGGGGCGAAAATTTCCCTGTATACAGTATTCAATCAAACTGAAACTACAAAGCAAAGAGACAACAACATAATAATTGAGAATAAAAACACACATGTCCTTTCACGGTGACTTCATCTGCCCCCTCCTCTCCCTCCCCCATCCACTTCTTGATCTTCTCCTCCAAAGCCGCTGGATCCGCTCCCTTCATTTCATCTACTTTCACTTTGTTCTTGTAGAATATGAAAGTAGGCATGGCTGTGACACCTTGGCTCTGTGCTGTTTCCTAATAAAATGGAATTCAAAAATTAAACTCATAATAATAAAAAGTTCATTGTCGTTAATTATATACCTTCTGAAAGTTTCTGTAAGTTCTATGTAAGTAATTATTAAATGATAAGGAATTTTGGTGCTCTCTGATTGGTCTAGACGCCATTTACTGGTGTGTACCTCAGAGTGAGTTCACCTCAAATGACGTTCTGGGAGGTTTATTCGGGTTTTCCCTCTCGACCAACCATAGATTTGCTTACAGCTTTTTCGACCAATCAGATTGCGTGTTTCAAAGCATGTGTCGGTGTGAATGTAAAAATGTCAGACGCCATTACCAAGGAGATTGAGAACTTTTGAAAGTAAATGGTTGAGTATTTATTGTTTATTAATATTGTTTAACTTTTTAACTAATAATTGTTTACCTGTTGAAGCATATCAACATGTAAAAAGTGTAATTACACTTTACATTAGGCCACAGTTTTTATATCTTTCGGTTTACGGATCCGCCGACCCGATTTTTTCAGGTTCTAGAAAATAAAAATAATGGATTTTTATCGCTCCTTTCGATAATTTTCCGGAAAATTCATGCCTGATCATCAGGGTTCTAATATTTATAATGAGTCTGAGTCCAAAACATGTAATAAAACAACTCATTCTTTCAAACGTTTCGGTGACTATAACAGAAACGTGTAAACATGGCGGCAAGCATGCCTTATTTTAAAGTGCAGTTAAAATATCTTGGAGATAGCACGGTGTCCAGAAACTTCTCACTATAATTGAAAGAAGAGCAAACTATGGGAGATGCAATATTTTTTCCCCCCAAAGAGTCCTGTTGAAAACGTAATCTTCTGTGATTTTTTTATGGAAATAAAAATAACCACCAAATATCCGCTGTTTCAAGTCATAAGTTCACATAACTTCGTTACTTTTTGGTTATATTTTTCTTCCAATTCCAAAGTAAAGAATTAATATGTTAAAACTGGACAAAAAATTATCGAAATTGCAAACAAAGACTATGTACGTTTTTTTACTTGAATTTTATTCCCCAAACCCAGACATATGCTAAATTTTTGTGATAAGTGTATGAAACAGTGAAAATATCGATATAACCAGATAACTAGATAATATCATGGTTATAAGTCCCAGATACATGCCTTGACATTTTACTTTGACCGCCATTGGTAGATATAAGGTCATGCTAATGAAAGGAAATAGGCAACATTGTAGGGTTTCACTAAAAAGAAGTAAAGATAGTCTGTGACTTTGTCTTGAAAATTAATATAATATAGTTTACAAGATTATGAATTTAAATCAAAGTAAATTAGTTCGGTTAAATAAAAAAAAATAATACAATAATTGAATATGTCATGTTCTCAATATTCCATGATCAACATATTTAATATTTTAAAAAGAGATTTTTTTTTATTGATTTCAAATAACCTTCAGTAAAATCATTTGTAGATCCTTTTATTTGATTATCATTTTACTACAAATAATTTTTCCAATTTTCAGGAAATGTTTCTAATTTTTACCAATTCAAAAGAAGGCTGGTGGTGTTTTTTTTTTTAAAATCAGCGATGTTCCGTTTGAAAGAAGTTTCAAATTATTTTTATTTTTATTTTGTCGCCACCCAATGGACATTTTGGTTGAAAAAATCCGTAAATCTAAAGGTAAAATAACTCTGGCCTTATGGATGTTTATATTTAAAGGAGACAATAAAGAAAGAGTCAGCAGTGTTGTAAAATTCCTCATCATTTAATAAAACAGTTATTGACTTTTGAATTCCGTCTACTCGTGACTATACAGACCTGGTCAGGTATTGGTTAACCTCGGCCTTCGGCCTCGGCCAACCAATACCTGACCAGGTCTGTATAGTCACGAGTAGACCTCATCAAAAGTCAATAATTGTATAATGTATATTCAAACATGCACAAAATAAAATTAACTTTTCTTATACACTATACTTTAACCTATACCTAACATCATCATCTGTTTATCTTTCAATTTTAACACCAGGCTTTAATTAGTCTGCTTTACCTGAAAGGTCTTGTTTTACCTATCTGTACCTGACATTAAAGTCCTTGACCCAGATTACGTACCTGACATTGGTCGACATCGAGCTTTAGGAACACAACATTAGTGTATTTCAGACTCAGCTCTCCATACAGTGGTGCTATCCTTCTGCACGGCCCACACCTAAATTATCAAC